>JAPTGZ010000014.1:2159436-2175451 GCA_029814645.1 Fowleria isostigma
TGTCAGGTACCCTTGAAATTAGATGAGAATATGTTGAGTTCATTTGCCTCCTACATTGCAGGACCTGCGATGTGACTATTGTGATGATGATGCTCAAACGATATATTGTGCAGCTCTAGTGTATTTTTTTTATACAACAATGTTCATGAAGATGCATGGTCCCCATTAAATAAACCAATAAAATAAATAAAAGAAAATACATAATTTGATGTACCATTATCACACAACAATATTTGCATCAAATGCTTTAGAGATGGATACTGTGGTTTTGAGAAGTGATGGTGTTCATCAATATATTTTCATACCCCTGCTTTTACACAGACATCGATTCGGTTCTGCTGCCGGCTGAAAGGCGGAACACTGATACCCCCATTGGCTTTAAACATCTAGGGTAGCAGTGCCAGATGTAATCCTGCATGGCACTGTGCCTCTCCCACCAAGTGTAATATCTGTCTTCTATGTGTCCTTTAGCCTCCACACGCCACACATATCTGCTACCTCATAATTGGGTTCTTTCTAAGCCGCTTAAACATTGTCTCATGACAGTTTGAGTCTATGAAGGTGGATCAGTCCTCCTTTGTCAACCTCTCGCTGTGATAAATGAAAGAATTTGGTTGAGAAATGAAAGACTTGTGGGTGTTTTGACCTTCTGGCTCCTGTTCACGCTGGTCATAGTTTGCTTTATTTTGGCAGCAACAATGGAGTGTCTCTTCACCAGGGCTATTAGATCAGGAACACAGGAACAGAAAACAAATCTCTAACTACCTTTTCACTGACCAATCATTAGCTAATTTTTGTGTTGATTTCATGCTGAGAGTTAGACTGTTGATTTGATGTAAAAAAATGCGATGCCGCCACCGGAATCTCTAGAATATTTTTTGACCTTTTTGTCTTTGTTGTGTTTCATAGGAATCATGGGACACAGAGCTGGCTGAAATCGACGGTCTAGCAGCACACCAATTGTGAGCATACTCATATTTTTATAGAAAGATACCTTTTGCAAATGAAAGCCAAGAAGTGTTTATGTTGTACCTGATCTGTACAACTTGATTTAGTTTTTCAAAAGTATTTCTGTTCGTCCAGTGCATTTAAAGTCATAATTTACACAAAAACTAATGTCAAAATATGTGGTTTTTTTTAAAATTTCTACTCAGATAAAACCCGTAGCAAGTTTCTTTTCTCATTTAGAACTGAATGTAGATGTTTTAAACTTGCAAATAAATTACTGTATATTGTAATTTACCACATTTCTGAAGCTAATCGAAGAAATTCATTGGCTCAAAGAAGGGAATTACGATGAATCAGTGATGCAATATGGAATATCACTGAAAAACTCAGCAGCTCCATTTTACCTTTTCATACAGTCACAGGGAAAAAAATTATTATACCACTGTATGTTTTCTTCAATTTCTTGTTCATTGTAATGCCTGGTACAACTAAAGCTACATTTGTTTGGACAAATATAATGATACCGACAAAAGTAGCTCATAGTAGTTACATTTCAGAGCTGATATCTATCCATTTTTTATGGTTTTCTTGATAACAACCACAATCACATCAGTTCTTACACCAATAGCTATGGCATTGTACTGACAAAAACAGTGCTTTTAGACATTCCATGTTTTCGTTTCTGTGTAGTCACATGATACACACAGGAGATAGGACTGGATTACATAACCATTGTTTTTGATGACTTTTGTCGGTCTCATAATGTTTTCCACAACGTACTTTTACTTTTTAAAGCCTATGTGTGGATTAGCGGATTGAAAATTATTCCACATATCTGAAAAATCGATATTTAATCCACAAATAATGGTCTTGAGCTTAGATTTAATATACATGGTTATAACTGTTACAGTTGAATATTGATTCAGTGATGGTTAATGTTTGAACTTTCCTTATCAGACAGCAGTATATTGCTGACTGATTATGTATTCTTTTCAAACTTGATTGGGTCTGTATCAGGGCTAATTACAGATATGGCCTCAATTATAAACTGTAAAAAAACAAAAATAGAATAGTAAAGACTAATCACACAACACAGTAGGGTAAGGCGATATGGACAAATGTAATTTCAGCATTATTAATAATTGGCTATATTAATTGATTTATATGGCATTCAGATAAGTAGGTAAAAGATCATGAAAAATAGAACCCATACAACAACAGTGTGAATGTGAGTGAAGTAGAACTTGTTAGTGTTGATGTGCATTTGTTAAAAGACAAGAATCAGTTAAAATATGATAAATAACTTTTTGTAAGAAGAAACTAGAGAAACATCCATTATTTTTACAATCTTACATATTGGCCAGCCCTACAACACAATATATTTTAGACTAGATGAACACAAACTTAGATGACACCCTCCTTAAGTAAAGACCGAGAACAGACAAAGGTTTCGACAGTCTAGTGAAGGAAAAAAAAAAGTGGCAGATGTTTTAGATTTTTGTGCACAGAAATGATGATTTAGTCCTTTTCATTTTGCTGGAACCCTGGAGTGATGACAAGGTCGTATTTTGTGTGTTGTGTTTGTTTTGACTTGGTATGTGTGTGTATTTCAGGGTTTCCCACTGTGGTGTATGACATGGCCACGGCCTCATCTAGAGCAGAATCCAGCCATAACCTCAGAGGATCATCACAGCTCCATGCCACTGGTAGGTCCTCTCAGAGTGGGCGGCACGACCACAGACGATTTACGTATCACATTCTTTTAATTACTCTGCACTGTATATGGTAAACTAAACAAATAAATCACAAAAGTACCATTCTTTGTCCTCTTTATGGCCAGTTTCCTGTGCCAAAATCAAGAGGAAGAAGAGCCTCTTTGGGACTACCATCTATGTGGAGGCAACGGCTGATGGGGAGTCGCGCCGCACGGCAAAGTCCCACAGCTCCTCAAGTCCAAAATGGGACGAAAGACTCACTCTGTAAGTAAAAAACAGATTTTTTTAGAGGGAAATCATCTCAGTCAGTCAGTGTACAGTACAGGTGTTACTTTGTCTTTCCACTTTGTGTTTCTTGTTTATAATTATGTGTGTCGCTGGTGTATTCTAAGAATATCCCATAAAACAGGGCTGTCAAACATGCAGCCCACGGAAATGCAAAAGTATTAGTTTTATTAAACAGATTGAAACACGTATAAAGTGCAAGTAAAAAGAGTGCTTTTCTAGTTTAATAATGTTTTTGTTGCTTCTTGTCTTGGTCACGTTAGGGTGCTGCTCTAGGATTAATAATTATAAATTGTACACTGTACATTTGTGTGTTTGTGTTAAAAGTTGTAATGTTATTTGGGTTTTTTTTGTGTGTGTTTCTTGTCTGGTAGGAATGTAACGCCGCACACACAGGTGGATTTTAAAGTATGGAGTCACCACACCCTGAAAGCAGACGCCCTGCTGGGCAAAGCCACGCTGGATCTAATGCAAGCGTTGGAACAGCATGACAGAAAATGTATGTATAGATGCATCAAGCATAAATAATATATGAGTATGAAGCGTGTTACAAGAGACAAGTTAAAGTAGTGCAGAAACAAGGTCAGCTCAACAGACAAGTGTTATGTCTTGTGCTGTACATCATAGGTGCCCAATTTGCGATCGACTAGTGACTAGGAGCACTTTTTTCACTGTGTTGTATTCAAAATATCTGATTTGTCAAGTTATTAATGAGCCTGTTTACATGACCATAAAAATCCGTTAACTGGGAACAATCAGATAATTATAATAATCAGATCTGAAGCATTTACATGGACTTATGAAATGCGATAATGGAAAACCCAGGTTTAGATGCCCCAGTTCATTCACGGACTGCTTTCAGAATACGTATGTACATAGTGACGGTAGAATCAAACTTCCTGTTATTGTCTTCTGCTCATGTTTGACTATGTAACTTTTGTCTTCTATGATTTTTATTGGTGTCTACACTTGCGCAGACATAAAAGGAAAGAAAAAAAGGATTAACCTGTATACATGTAGGAAGACATCAAAGTATTGGGGAGAAATTTCTCATCACATTGCTATTGTTATCTGATAAAATATATCAGATGATCCTGTTTACATGATTCCTTAAATAATCTGATAACTGTAGAAATGGGATAATAATCTGAGACTCTTTTTAGCTAAACTTCTAAATGAAATGTCTCAAATACTGCCTGGTGGGAGCGTAAAAAGTTTTTTGCGATCTTTGACGGTTTTTGCGAAATTCCTGTGCTTTCATTACCAGTTTTCTATTGCACAATTTGTATTTTGCACATTTCTGAGCGAAATGGAAACGCAGTTATTGATACAGTAGCAGTCAAAAGTTTGGAAACATCCTTTAATTCAGTGTTTTTTAAATTATTTTAAAATTTCATGAATTGTAGATTAATACTTAAGTCATCGACATTATGAAGAAATATTTATGGAATTATTTGGTGTTAATCAAACCAGAATATATTTTATAATTTAGATTCTTCAAAGTAGGCACCTTTTGCTTAGATGACCGCTTTGCACATTTTGGTATTCTCTCAGTCAGTTTAATGAGGTAGCCACCTGGAATGACTTTCAGTTCACAGCTGTGCATTATCAAGAGTTAACTGCTTGAATTTCTTGACCTCTTAATGTGTTTGAGAGCATCAGTTGTGTTGTGGAGGTAGAGTTGGGATACAGTGAATGGCCCTATTTGAGTACTGTTCTAATCCATATTATATCAAAAACTACTCAGCTAAGCAAAGAAAAATGACAGCCCATCATTACTTTAAGAAATGAAGGTCAGTCAGTCTGAAAAATTTCAAGAACTTTGAAAATATCCCCAGGTGTACAGTCACAAAGACCATAAAATGTTACGATGAAACTGGCTCTCATCAGGACCGCTCCAGGAAAGTAAGACCTAGGGTTACCTCTGTTGCACAGGATAAGTTTGTCAGAGTTACCAGCCTCAGAAACCACAATTTAACAGCACCCCAGATAAGAGCCCACCGAAATACTTGACAGAGTTCAAGTAGCACACACATCTCATCATCAACTGTTCAGAGAAGACTGCGTGAATCTGGCCTTGATGGTCGAATTGCTGCAAAGAAACCACTTCTAAAGGAAGAACAACAAAAGGAAGAGAATAGCTTGGATTAAGGAACACAAACAATGGACATTAGACCAGTGGAAATCTATCCTTTGGTCTGATGAGTCCAAAATTGAGATTGTTGGTTCCAATCACCATGTCTTCATAAGACGCAGAAAAGGTGAGCGGATGGTTCCCACAGTGAAGTATGAGGACGTGTGATGGTATGGGGATGCTTTGCTGGTGACACTGTTGGCGATTTATTCAAAATCAAAGGCACATTGAACCAACATGGCTACCACAGCATTCTGCAGCGACATGCCATCCCATGTGGTTCGTGGGCCCATCATTTGTCTTTCATTAGGTCAATGACCCTAAACACACCTCTAGGATATGTAAGGGCTATTTTACTAAGAAAGAGGGTGATGGAGTGCTTTGTCAGATAACGTAGCCTCCACAATCACCTGATCTAAACCCATTTGAAATAGTTTGGGATGAGTTGGACCGCACAGTGAAGGCAAAGCAGCCAACGAGTGCTCAGCACCTCTGGGAATTCCTTCAAGACTGTTGGAGAACCATTTCAAGTGATTACCTCATGAAACTGATTGTGAGAATGCCAAGAGTGTGCAAAGCTGTAATCAAAGCAAAAGGTGCCTACTTTGAAGAATCTAAAATCTAAAACATATTTTGATGTGAATAACGTGTTTTAGTTTAGTAAATGATTCATTACGTGTTGCTGCATAGTCTGGATGACTTCAGTATTAATTTACAATGTAGGAAAAAAAAATTTAAAAAATAAAAACACTGAATATGAAGGTGTTTCTAAACTTTTGACTGGTACTGTATTTCAAAGAAGGGAAATGGAAAGAGGCACTTTGGAACTGCTTATAAAAACTACGGCTCTGACATCATCACAGTAAATGAACATAAATGGAATAAATTGTAGTGTACCATAAAGTTTTATGCTGCAACATATGCCTATTATATACAGTTGGAAAAAAATGATTAGACCATCCAAAGTCATGAAAAACAATGGTTATGCAATCAAGTACTAACTCCTTTGTGTAACATATGACTAAAACAGACAGAAAAGAAAACATGGAATGTCTAAAATCACCGCTTTTATCAGTACGTTGCCATAGTTATGGATGTAAAAAGTTATGTGATTTTGGTTATTTATAAGAAAACCATGGAAAATGGATAGATATCAGCTCTGAAATTAAACTCTTATGAGCTATTTTTGTTGTCATCATTATATTTGTCCAAAAAAATTGTACTTTTAATTGTACCAGGCATTAAAATGAACAAGAAATCGAAGAAAACATAGGGTGGTCTTATCATTTTTTCCGTGACAGTATGTGTATAATTAATAGACTTTGTCAGACTGCTAGCTACTTTTAACATAAAGTGCGGGCACCCCTGATGTATAGCCTTTCTCCCTGTTGATTCATCAGGATGATAGAGTTTGCGTTCAGTGCATGTGTTTTTTTTTTCCCTTTTTTGTGTTTTTCTGTCATGTCTCTGTCACACCGTCCCTGTTTTGGTCTCCGCAGTGGAGAATGTGAAGGAGGTGCTGAAGTTGAGTGTGGATCAGAAAGGAGCCACGGTGCCCACGGGGGAGTTGACTGTTTTCCTGGACGGACTGATCTTCACCGACCAGGAGCAACTGGCAACGCTCACCAACGGCAATGCAACAAATGGCAGTGAGCTCAGTGCTTATCTGAAAGCTGTTGTTTGTATTTTAAGTGTCCAGTCAACGTGAAAGTGTAGAATAATTCAACACATACCTGCCAACATGTCAGCCTCATTCTCATGCAGGACACTATCAACTCTGCTTGAGCTTAAAATGTTGTACTCTGCAGCTAGTTTATTGCTCCTCTGATAAAACACTTTATTTTTTTATCATAGACCTGATCATTTTTGATTACTGACTCTGACATTGAGTAACTGTGACCGGTCTTGTCAGAGATTGTTTTTTTTACATATGTCATATGATATCATTCAGCACAGAAAATTAGATATTAATGCAGATATAAAAAAGGTTATTAAGAGTTTAAACAGCTAGTCTGTATTAACTTGCAGAGTTTGTGTGAAATGTTTTGCTGCTGCTGCTGAAGAAATAATGACAAATAGTTGCTGTAAATCAGCTGCAGGTCCAGCTTCTGAACTGTGACGTGCATTGAGTCCGATTTTAAGATTTATGTTGGAGAGTGAAAATGTGTTTGATTGATTGCAAAATGAAGGCAGGATGAATAAGACCGTTGCAATTTGATAATTAATGGAAACACTGCAATGCCACAAATGTGAGTGCAGGATAAGGTGGACTTGTGTTACTTCATCTAGATCAGAGGTCTCAAACATAAAATAATAACATAATAACCTACAAAGAAAGACGACTACAGATTTTCTTATTGAAAAATTATGTGGAAAAAAAAAAACATTACACTTTGAAAATATTTACATTTACAAACTATCCTTTCAAAAAAAAAAGGCAAATAAATACATAAATGGAAACAAATATGAACAGCCTGAAATGTGCAACTGTAACAATATTATGCCTGTTACTACATGTTTGTGTAACATTTTGTATAATGTACATGTATAAATAAGTTCAAGCATAATATCAAAATTGCATTTATTTTTCTAATGAAATCTTTTTTTTTTCCAGGGTATTTACATCTTTTTTTTTTTGTAAAATGTAAATATTTTCATAATTTAATGAAGATTTTTTTTTTGTACTTAAAGAGGAATACTTGGAGTTGTCATTATGTATTCATTATTATTATTTATGTCATTATTTTAATGGTCCGGCATGCTTGAGCTCAAACTGGGCTAAATGTGGCCCCTGAACCCAAATGAGTTTGAGAGCCCTGATCTAGATATTGTTGAAATGTTGTTGTAATATGATCCAAAAAATACCCAGATTAAAAAAACACAAGCTCAAGTCTCCAAAAACAAGCGTAAATTACAATAAAACATGTTTACTTTGGTTGTCACTCTTGTACTTTGAGAAAAATTGTGATTCAAATCATGGATGGGTTTTATATCTGGAAAAGATCCATCATCATGCACCCTTTTGTCCAGATCATCCAGTCCTAGCATTAACATGAATGAGTAACACACTGTTTACTGCATTAACCATAGACTAGTTAAAAAACAAAACAAAACTGTGATCTTCAGGCTAACTATAGGCTAACAGTGTCTTCACTCATCTACAGAAGTGCAACAGAATGGTGATGCCCTCCATGAAAACGGAGACTCCTCTTCCTCTTCCTCAAGGGCTGCCAACAGGTAAACGACCTCAACAAAGTGACCATTCTTCAACCTCTGAGGATGTGGTCTACTGTAATCCTCATCTCCTGTAATTTGATTCTTCCGTAATATTTTCTAAACACACACAATGAAGGCTAACTTTACTGTAAATCACTTGCGTATGCTAAACAGCCTTGACACTGTTTGACCCTTAGTGGACACCCCCACCCCTGGCCATTTTTGTGTCTATTTTTAAATTTGGTGATCATTATGGTAGTGTTACAGCTTATGGCATGATTTTGGACAGTATGTTCCTTTTTGACATGTTTTTTTTAACCCATATAGACCCAGTGCTACTTTTGCGGCAGTTCCCACATTAATTTTTCCTCTATATTTAACCTTTCTTAAGTGATTTTGCACCATTTATTGTAATATTATCTTCTGTATTTAGAATTTTTTTCTTTGTAAATTATGTTTTCCTATATTTAATTCACTGATCATGTAGATGTTCATTAAATGTCAGAGTAAATTCAAAGGTTATTATATCAAAAAAAGAGAAAACTGAAGAACAAGTGACTTTTTCAGTAAAATATATTATTAACTGAACATAAACCAAGCATCTCCATCCACCCTCATTGATCCAAATCGTTGGGTTTTACTGGTGAATCAGTGTTGTAGAAGATGACAGTGTTTTCACGTTCACTACGGAGCCTCTGAAAGTCCAAATGGGTCATATCTGATGAGCATGAAAAGATAACAAACTGTATTTTACAACAGTTATTTACATTTATTGATAAGATTAGTGGATCAACAGGTATTTAACACTTTTTTTTATGGGTTGAACTAATGTCACTCTCACTGGTTTAATATACACATGACAGCTACTTTTTACATCCTCTGCTATAAAATAATCATATATCAATTTCTTTTCTGTAGGGATTTGCTGAACCACTTAAGCTCTACTCAAAATTATCAGATGTGCAAAATTTTTCCAGATTTTAACCCTTTGAATAACAGTTTTAATACATTACACCATGTGTTTTATTAAAAAAATAAATAAATAAATAAAATAAATCTACACAACATATCATTGTCCTCATGGCATATTTGCCTAAGGCATATATATTTTTTTTTTTGCCAAATTGATGTTAATATGTTTAAACAAGTCTAAAGTTATGCAGATATCACAGTCAGGTTAGGAAAGGTAACCCCTGAGGATATTTACTATGAATACACAACCCTCCTGGTTATTTTTACTGTATATAATATGATTAAGCAGTAACAACGATGAAGATAGTATACAAATAAAAATTAAGTAAAGTAAAAATATTAAAACAACAATAAGACAAGGGTTACCAATGACATATACTATATTTTATAATAACACTTTATAACAGTATTGTGTCTATTAAGCACTTTTCCCAGTACTGAATGATTTGACCTTGAATCATCAAAGCAAATTTTACAAAGATTTTAGTTAGGGGAACATCTTTTTAGTGAGCTTACATAAAGGCCTTTTCTGCTCTTGGCATTGCGTCACCATGCCCATTATGTTCTGTCCTTATCCCCACCAGACAATAGTCTCAATGTCAGAAGTCAGGGCCACTTATGCAGCGACCAGCGCAGTAGAAACAGCACACATCCTGCTCCCTCTCAAAAGCCCTGCAGTAATCCATCTTGCATATTGAAATTTACCACAATGCTGTTTTACAAAAACACCTTGCTCAGTCTTCTCCAAAACGAGCACGGGTCTAGACTGTGAAATGCTTAGTCTCAACAATTTCGCCGTTTGTCCACAGCTGCTGCGCACCTTACACTCCTTTTATTAGACGTTTGACGTTTGCTTTTTCACAAATAATGTCTGGACTTATTTAATTCAGCAAACGGCTTTGTGTTCCTATCCTGGAAAATGGGTTATTATCCCCGCAACATTCTGTAAAAAAAAAAAAAAAGCCTCATGATTTAACAATGTGTACAGATTATCTTCCTAATTCCACAGTGTGAGCCTGATGTTCTCATGTGTTTTCTTTTAAAGCACAGTGAATGGTACAGATACAGGCCTCAGATCAGGTTCCTGTTTAGCCTCCAACGGTGTCGATTGTCAGGTGCCTTCCAGCTCCTGCAGTCCTGCCCTTGGACATGTGGTCAACGGAGACGTGATGCACAACTCCACCCCAGTCCACCAACCCTCTGACAGCGACACGGAGACGAGGACAGGTCAGATCCTTCTGTCTTTGGCATGAACACACTGAAATGCTTTGAAAACTATCTGTTTATAAGTAGCTATATTGTGTACATTGTCCTGATATTGCAAATGTTATTCAATAAATGTAACGTGTTATTAAGGACTTATGTATTTTTTTCTTGTTGCCCTAATGGTCAGTTCTAATATTAGTCACACCCTGCACAAAAAAAAAATCTTCAATATTTTATATTTGAAATTAAAAAAAATTTGGATGCAGTGTAAATCAGTGAGGCATTTTTTTCCATGAAGGTCCTGCACTGAGCAAAAGCTACTAATACAACAAAATCAGGGTTATTGTTATTCTTTGAAATGTCCAAGACTATGATTGAAAACAATGACACGTCCCTACACCATGTATAATAATAATATAAAATTTTATGTTGTTTTTAATAATACAAGAGGACTTATATATTCAAATTTGCATTTAAAGGGTTAAAATCTAGGTATTGATTGAACTTTTGGTAGTTTTGAGCATATATGAAGTGATGGAAGAGATTTATGTAGAAAAATGCATAAAAAACCATTGAGATATCAGCTTTTTTTTTTTTTTTTAAGACATTTTTGGCTCGAGGATACCTAGAGCCTGGTAGATTAAAGAGATTCCCAAAGGTTGCATTTAATTACTCTGCAAATAAATCACTACTATAGCTGGGGTTGAAGCAGTAATTAACTGTTGATATACACAAGCTGCACCAAAGTTGCAATATTGCAACAACCAATGTAAGTCAATGAGACAGACAGCTTTTTGAAATCTTATTATCAAAATTTAATATTTTTGGGGAAGAAAAATGAACTCCAGCACCTTTTGGGTTAATCTCTTGATACCTCTACTTGTTGTCACTTGTGTTGTCTGTTAATTAGAATCAAGATATTTGGTTGAAGTGTGTAGTTTGTGCTAATATGACAGTAATGATAATATAAATATCTGTATCTTTTCTCTGCTGTCTGTACAGTCAATGGAGAATCCTGTGAAGCTTCTGCTGGACCTTCCTCTGCTTCTGGTGAAACGATGCCCCTCACAGATGACCTCGAGGACTGTTGTCGAGATACTACCCAAGATTCTGAAACGGCACCAAATAGCACATCCCCTGTATCCGCTCCATCGATGTCTGTACCGAATCCAGCCCCCCCCTCCTCCTCCTCCTCTTCTTCTTCTTCTGCTGCTAAGCCCAATGATGGTACTGCTGCTGCTGCTACTTCTTCTGCTTCTTCCTCCACCTCCACAACGCAGGTGGCTACTACCGTCACAACCTCCTCATCATCATCGCCCTCAGCACAAGGAGAAGCGAACGCCTCGGGAGGTGGTGGTAGTGGTGGTGGTGGTGGAAGTGGTGGGGGTGGGAGTGGGGGTAGCAGTACAAATGTAACAACAGATGGGGCCAAGCCGAGGCAGCAGGTCCCAAATTCTGGAGCCACAGACCCTCTACCACCAGGGTAAATGTCACCATCCTCCCATCAGCTGTGGTTTTCTGTGGAGTTGGTGTGTTTTCACTGGTTTACTGACTCCTGTCCTCTTTTTTGCTTTCAGGTGGGAACAGAGGAAAGACCCTCATGGGAGAACATACTATGTAGACCATAACACCAGAACTACAACCTGGGAACGACCACAGCCGCTACCACCAGGGTGAGCTTCTTGTTGTTCTTCAAGGAAGTTAAATAAGAAAATAAAAAAATTAAAAATCTCTTGTTACAATTAAAAGGCTTTTAGGGCAAAAACTAAAATATACCCCCAAAACAAGTAGAGTGCTCAGCATAAATGAGTACAACCCCTTTGAAAAGATTTTAATCAATATGTCAATGCACATAAGCACAGTTTAAAAAGACTGGACAAAACTGAGTTTTAAAGAACATTGCATTAACTGAGAACACGATATGTTGTATAGTGTTGTGGAACATGTTGATTTTTAAAGAAAACTAAAGGTTTGTGACAAATCTGTTAATATGAACTCATTTATGCTGAACACTTTATACATACAAATAAAATTAATCTAGGTTTTGTGAGTATAACAATAAATGATTATCATTTCCAGACAATAGGCACAACAATACTTGTGTCACAAAGCCCGGCTGGCTCTTGTTCTGGCTGTGTTGCCATGGTAATGCTACGTGACTCTTGTAGCAATATACACATGCTATGCATTCAGAAGAATTTCAACTGGAAGTTTAATAAAACCAATTTTTAGAAAACAGAACACAACTCAAACAACAAACACTTGAAGGGACACATCTAAAACAAGCTAACATTTAAGACCAGTGTATGTCATGAATAATTTAATAAAACAACAGACCAATGAGATGTTTGCAGCACTAATCTACCACTAAGCAGATCCAATAGAACAAGGATTATTTCTCTGCCGATAAAACTCAAACGAGACAAAGACAAGCAAAAGTAAAGGTCGAATTATGAAGCAGTGATTATGAATTTTGACTTAAACCTTTGTCTATTCTGATCTTAACTCAGTTTTATATGAATGAAACTTTATTGGCTAAACAATTGCTCCAGGAACTACGCGACGCCAGACACCCCCGGCCTGTTCAATGGCCACGTCTGGCTCATGTACCTGAAACACAAAAACATCAACAGATCCAACAGAACAAGGATTATTTCTCTGTCGATAAAACTCAAATGAACCAAAGACAAGCAAAAGTAAAAGTCGAATTATGAAGCAATGATCATGAATTTTGGCTTAAACCTTAGCTGTATTCTGATCATAACTCAATTTTTTATGAATAAAACTTTATCGGCTAATCCATCGTTTTGTGTTACATTGAAAAGAATCCAACTCGAACCAAATGGCCCAGAGATTAAATGGTTAAATAGTTTTCTTATCCTTGCTTGGGCTTCCTCTGACTCACCAGGATGTTGTTTCTCTCTCTCTCTGTTCTTTGCCACCAGTTGGGAACGCCGTGTGGATGACCGGGGCAGGATCTATTACGTGGACCACAACACGCGCACCACCACGTGGCAGCGACCCACCATGGAATCAGTCCGCAACTTTGAGCAATGGCAGAGCCAGCGCAGCCAACTGCAAGGAGCTATGCACCAATTCAACCAGAGATACCTCTACTCTGTAAGAAAAGACTGATGCCTCGACCCTCAACCTCATTTGAACGGTTTACACTTTGACAAAGAAACGTCCTATTCCACTTGAGCTTAGTTTATTATTTATTAGTTTATTATTTTAACAACCACAAAATACCACATACTAATAATCAAGCTATATATATATATATGTTATTTTACATTGAATAGAATAGAATAGAATAGAATAGAATAGAATAGAATGCTCTTTATTATTATACAAATGTACAATGAGATTGAACAGATTCTCCTTTTCAGTGCAAACAGTGCAAAAAGTTGGCGTATGAAATATAAAAAAATGTAAAAATATACAAATATATATGCAAGACACATTTGGTAATGGGAATATTAGTGTGTTTTTCTTATTTCTTTATGTCCTTGTTTGTAAAAGAAGTGAACTTGCCAGCCTTGCAAGAAAAAGAACACTTAAAACTGAACATGCTTTGTAAAGTTTTTAATATATACTTTTGTGCATTCCTTAAATTTACTACCCTTGAGCCAAAAATGCACATTCACAAAAACTGCTATAAAATCATCATATTTCAATGGTTTTTTTCAGCTTTTTTCAGCAAAAATGTCTTAAATTACTTCAGCTCTGCTCCAAATTACCAAATCATCAAGAATTTTCAGGATTTTAACCCTTTAAATATCAGTTTGAATACATGATGCCACTTGTTTTATTTTAAAAAAATACTTATTTTCCATTCAATACATGGTGGATTGATCTGACATTGTTTTATATTAATCTGTTGGATTTCACTGCATTAGTATTTTCTTGTGAGTTTAAAAATGGTTTCAATGTAAGTCAATGAGGTTTTTTTTGCCATGAGGGTCCTGCACAGAACAAAAACTACTACTACTACTACGCCCCTCTTCTAAATGTCAAAGTGAAAACAGGCTCAATCCTGTCATTTTGATAAGCGTCAGAAGTTTAGGACCAGTGTGTAAGATTTCAGTAGTTGAATTTTCTTCCTTTGCATAGAATCTCATTCTTAGGCTTCAGGTTTTGTTTTGCAGCCTCTCTTGATTCTTGTGTTTAGAGTTTAGCTTAACCCTTAAGAACTAAGAATCTGGATGAACCACCCATCTTTCTGCCGTTATCTTTGAGAGTGTCCTCATCCTAATGATGTCGTCTTCAGTGATGATTAGTTTACACATACAAATGAAAAGCCAGATAGGGAGCATCTACTGAAAGAGTCCCTCATGATGGCAACACTTTTTCGTGTAGTTTTTATTGGACTTATCCTCTAATTCCTTTGCTTTCAGAGCAAATATATCTTTTTTACTATTGTTTTTCTTTCCCACATATTGGAAAGAGTTACGTCTTCCTGGCTTTTTTGTCTGATGGCAGTCTGTGCATGTTTCTTGTTTTCTCAGGCATCCATGATGTCTGCTGAGAATGATCCTCTCGGTCCACTACCTCCTGGCTGGGGTAAGTTCCTTGATATCCTTGTTTTCAAAATTACTTATGGCAGAATGAATATCCTTTATCACCAATGCTGCACAATATGAAGAGAAAGTCACATTGTGATTTTGACAACGATTACTTATTTCTTACTTTGTCACACTGACACAGGGACATTTTTATTTAGATTGTAGGTTTTGGTAATTACATAAAACTACACAGGCTGGTATTATGATTCAATGAATTGTGCAGCTCTATACTGTACAGTTTTGATAGATGGGTCCTGTGCAAGTACTGCAGTAGCTGTTAATCTGTTTAAGGCATGATGTCACTTCCTGTCTCTGGGTCCACTTCCTTTCATTCATTGGTATTCAACAAACTGCAGTCCTATATCCATAAGTCCATAAAACACATCTAGGGCATTCTGTCACTTTACGATGATAAAGAGCAGAGGGAGTAGTTAAAATGACAGTACTGTGGAAAACTCCACACAGCTTTTAGTTTTGTTTTTGCAGGGTTGTCATGACCATTCATATTAATTTGCACGTCTTTGAGTTTCTTCTCCACAGAGACAACAAGAAAATACAGGAAATCTGTGCAAAAAAATCTGAACTAAATGGTTCCTACAGGCTAAAGTTTGTTCTTATGACAAAAAGTAACCCAAACAATAAGAAACATCTGTCATACAGTTGTGGAAAAAATGATTAGACCATCAAAAGTCATCAAAAACAATGGTTATGCAATCAAGTACTCACTCCTGTGTGTAAAACAGACAGAAAAGAAAACGTGGAATGTCTAAAAGCACTGTTTTTGTCAGTACAATGTCATAGATATTGATGTAAGAACTCATGGGATTTTGGTTATCGAGAAAACCATGGAAAATGGATAGATATCAGCTCTTAAACTCTTATGAGCCATTTTTGTTATTGTTGTTATCATTATATTTGTCCAAACAAATGTACCTTTAGTTGTACCAGGAATTAAAATGAACAAGAAATTGAAG
>JAPTGZ010000014.1:2184395-2196646 GCA_029814645.1 Fowleria isostigma
GTGGCCGAAACTAGTCAAGCAGGTAAACAAACTACTGCGTTCTGTCTGTTAAAAAAGAATCAAACTACAATATATAAATCTGGTACCAATTGACTGTCTCCAAGAGGACTTCAGCTCTTAACAGTATGTGTTTATTATCAGATTATGGCCCTGAAGCCTTACGACTTGAGGAGGAGACTCTACGTCATCTTCAGAGGAGAGGAGGGTCTAGACTACGGCGGCTTAGCTCGGTAACGCACGATTCACATTCCTATTTCATTTGTGCCATTTCTGTCTTGTTTCCTCACCTCGCCTCTGTCCAACTTTGCAGGGAGTGGTTCTTCTTGTTATCTCACGAGGTGCTGAACCCTATGTACTGTCTATTCGAGTACGCTGGCAAGAGCAACTACTGTCTGCAGATCAACCCAGCCTCTGCTATCAACCCCGACCACCTCTCCTACTTCTGCTTCATAGGCCGCTTTATCGCTATGGCAAGTCCATACGCTGACATGACGTTAGGCTTATCTCAGGGTTCCCGCGGGGTCTCAAAGTTTAATACCTTAAAAAAACTCTTTAAAAAGGTCTGAAATCTGATATGAATGGTCTTAAGTTATGTTCGTATACACTTCTTGACTGTATTATGTGTCTGTGAAATGTCCAAGCTGTAATGTTAGTCTACTCAGGTCCACCCGTTCCAATCCAACAATTGAAATTGGGAACCAATTATTGTTAATTGAGAAATGACTCATAATGATGGGAACCAAGAAGGAATAAATAAATACATTTTCCTAAATGCTAAGAGTCACAAATTTTTGCCTATATAACTGTGAAATAGGCTATAAAATGGGCATTAAATTCTGTTTTTAGTAAATTGAACTTGTAGAAACTTATAGGAACCTTGTATCTGTGTTTTCAGATTTGTCAATGCAGTGAAGTGAAGTTTGTGTGTCTTTGTCTCTCAATGCAGGCACTTTTCCACGGGAAGTTCATTGACACAGGCTTCTCCTTGCCTTTCTACAAACGCATGTTGAACAAGAAATTAATCCTTAAAGACCTGGAGTCAATCGACCCAGAGTTTTACAACTCACTCATATGGATCAGGTAATTTTTTTTTTTCCATAATATTTTTATTGGTATTCAAGTTTTATATTGAAAGGTAAACAAGGTATATAATAAAAATGTTAATATACATAAAGAACATGAATCAGAACCCATTTAGACACCCATTCACACCAGGTGGACTAGCACCAAATACATAAACATAAATAACAGACACATACATATATTCTTATAAATATGTATACAAATATGGAAAAAAAAATGCAGCAGTCATAATAATAAAAATAAAACAGTAATTATTTGAATTTAATGTCCTATTTTCCAGATACTGTAATGTTTGTATACAGTTCCTATAATGGTACAAATTCTTTAATTTTTCCTTTGGTTAAAGAAGTTAGTTTTTCCAGTCCAGTGCACTCTGATAGTTCTTTTATCCATTGTTTTATAGAAGGAGCTTCCATGCTATTCCAGTTTAAGGCGAAACAGTCCAAAATCCGACACTTTAGTTTGTTTCTCGGGTGTGTAAAATCTTCAGGATATATTTCCGGTATACAAAGTTTGGAACAATATGGATCAGGTATTCTTCATTCATTCAACTCCACGGGTCCATCTTCAACCCTAGTTCTGAGTAATAACATGAGACAGGTCTTTGTGAGCACTGGCCCTTTAAATGCAAATGAGCCACTTCACACTCCACCTCTTCCAGGCTGTTGATTGTGCTGCTCTGTCCCATTCAGCCACTTGTGTTTGTTAATACAACCAACAACTGAACATTTAAAGTAATGGGCTCCAAGTTTGGAGATATTGTCAGTATGGACTACAACTGCTGATGGCAACAAACAATAATGTCGTACTTGGAGAAATGTTTTTCTTCTATGTACAAATATTGTGACGTAAGTAGTTATGGATGCAAAACATTTAGAAAGAATTAAAACAGGTTGTAGAAATCTACTAAATTTTTTGCCAAAATGGATATAAAGATAGCTCTGCAGCACCTGGAGGGTTCACATTCAAACTTTATGAACTATTAGGGTCAAAAATACCCAAATAAATGAACCAAAGACTAATAAAAATGGGTTTAGCTAAATAGGACCCATTTAAATGTAATATTTTATTCGTGATTTTCCACTGCAGGAACTTTACCAGTATCTTTAACTTTATCATGGATTCCGACAAACCGTGGTGTGTTCATTTTGTGTTTCCGTCCCATTCCACCTCAGGGACAACAATATCGAAGAGTGTGGTCTGGAGATGTACTTCTCTGTTGACATGGAGATCCTGGGGAAGATCACATCACATGATCTCAAACCCGACGGTGCCAACGTCTTGGTCACTGAGGAGAACAAGGAGGAGTATATCAGGTACATTATAACCACTGTTCAAGGTGACGTTATTGATACCCATAGGTATATTTGTTCTGCAGTCTGGAGAGGGCAACTTAAACTTTATACAGAAAAAACATTAAAACCACAGGACACATGCAGAGGACATGGTCACTGATCGTAGTTGATTGATTGGTTTATGTCGAGGTTGTGCACTCTATGTACAGTGTTTTCAAGTCACAATAACAGAAATAACATAACATCCACATATTATATACATGTCATTTTGTGTGCACAAATATACATACACATATACACTAATTCACTTTTAATATACACCCCTTGTAGCACAAAAGGGAGTGAGAAGAAGTAAAACTTTATTAACTCCCAACCCCAATTTCACTACTTAAACATATATGGTTGCAATTATACCAGAGAGATTAGTTGTAAACATGCATGAGAACACCAAAACTAACTTTAACACAACATACAGAACACAAATTACCCAATAAAGAGAAAAAAATACTAATACACCCATGGTTAAAACAGACTAAATATAACTAGATTTTAAAAAACAGACTAAAAGAAATAAAAGTCATCAGTTATCACTAAAAGTGCCAATATAAAACCTGTTAAAATTATGATAAATACTGAAAAACATGATATAATGTTGGGAGTTAGGAGTTGTCTTGTTATATTCATTTATTATTTAGTTGCATCTACCGTCCTGTTTGTTTCTCCATTGATTGTCTTCTGCCTCAGTTAGCCTCTGTATAATTGATCTATTTATTTTTGGGACAGTTCCATTTGTCCATTTGGTTCCTCCTTTTTCTTTGTTGTAACATATGTTGTAAGTATAATTTTATATAATTAAAATGTAATTATAGGTATATATATAAAAAAAATGCACTCCCTTTCTTCTTGGAAATGAAATCACAAGTCTATTATTTGCTGTAAGAACATGTTATTAGAACATGCTAAGCTGTCCTGTTGTAAATCCGGCTACCCTGCATTGATCATTTGTAAGAATTCATCCCTAATTTGTCAGAGCGCTGGTGTTGGAAATGCTGAATATCTGCCTGTGTGCTGTTTATACACCCATATATTTTAACCTGATAATCCTACATACTTGAGTTGAATTATAATTTGCATAAATGTTTGCATTTTCTGAGAATTTTCTACTAAGCTGAACCATTTCTGTACATGTATACATAGATGGAGATACTGTAATGTTCAGGAAATGTGAGATTTTTTCCAGACAAGAGTATTTCTGATGCAAATTTGTGGTTAAGAAATAATGAAATTAATAGTTTTGTCACCACCACACCTGCCTATGTCCATTTTATTACATACAGGACGTGTGTTGGCTGTTAATGATTGAAAAAAGATGAAATAGAATACTCCAGAAGAAAAACTTAACTCACATAAAAATATATCAGCCTTGTACAGAAAGAAAAATAATTTATAAATAAAAGAAGATAAACTGGATGGAAACGTAAAAAATGTGTGTTTTGTGTGCTCCAGTTTAATGGCAGAGTGGAGGTTCTCCCGTGGGGTCGAAGGTCAGACCAAAGCGTTCTTGGACGGCTTCAATGAGGTCGTTCCTCTTCAGTGGCTCCAGTATTTCGATGAAAAGGAGCTGGAGGTGAGCAGCAGCATCTAACACCTTTAATTTATTAACTTTTTCCTATTACGAATCAGAATTTTAGATGTCGATACGATCATACAATGTACATCATTGTGATAAAAAGTGACAAAAATGAAATCATCAGTTTATGCATTCTTGTAGACATGTATTTTACTCTAGCCATATAGTGTATACTATACTGTAAAAAAATGAAAATGACCCTTCAAAGAGCTTGGATTTGACCTTGAAAAATGTATATGAACCCTGGTTAATGTACATTAATGAGATGTAAGGTCTTGTTACTTTTTCCTTTTTCCAGGTCATGTTGTGTGGGATGCAGGAGGTGGACCTCCAAGACTGGCAGAGGAACACTGTGTATCGCCACTACACTAGGAACAGCAAACAGATTATCTGGTTCTGGCAGGTACTGGAATCTGTGCTCAAACTGTTTGTTCTTTTACATTTTGGTGATGTTTGGTGAATGGGTGCATTGTGCTTTAGATGAACATCTGTCACTTAAAACTCTTAGTATTAAAAACGGGTACATATGGGTTAATTCTGGTGATCACGGTGCTGATGAAGTGATGGAGTTGATCTTCAGGTTCCTTCAGTGGCAGCTCAATATTCTTCATATGCTAATGCTAATGCTATGTGTGTGTGGAAAAGTAAAATGCAGAGACTGAATTGGACTGAATCATAAATATATACAGGGTTCCTACTCAAGTATGAAAAGTATGAAATAGTATGAAATTTGATTTTATAAATGTCCAGGTCTGGAAAAGTATGGAAAATGGAAACAAATGTATGGAAAATATTCATCATGTTTCCAAGACTGTTACCACTGTTCTATTCTCTAAAACATAAAATTATCAATATGTAAAAAAAAAAGAAAAAAGAAATGGATTGATTTGTTTTTTAATGTACTTGCTAGTACAGCTAAAATGTTTTTGTGAGAGCACAAAAAATTCAGATACTTAAATTTCAGTGCAAAAAAAAAGACGTAATTTCAACGCAAAAAAATGTGGATGGTAAGAGAGGTGAACTTTATTGTCTTTCAACAGTGACAGAAATCCTTCTTCGACAGGCTTGTTTACAGAAAAACATAAAAACAGACATTAAAAACAGACATTAAGAAGAAACAGTATATTAAAAACAGCATTCAAATTTAATCATGCTAAAAAGGATGAGGGGGGCAGTTAAAAACAGCAAAGTGTTCATTTTTTGTTGTTCAGGGTGGTTATTGTAATGGGGATGAAAGATTTTTTATAAATGTTTTTCCGGTGGAACCTTGTATCGTCTGCCTGATGGCAGCAACTGGAAACAGTGGTGGAGGGGGTGGGAGAGGTCTTCTGTGATCAGAAAGGCCACTCTGATCACAGACTGGCTGTAGAGTTCTGACAAGGGGGTTTGTGGTGTTCCAATGATTTTGCTAGCCTGGTTGACTCTGCACGAGAGTTTGATTTTGTCTTTGGATGTGAGGAAACTGTACCATGAGCAGATATTAAAAGTGAGTATGGATTCAATGAGGGATGTATAAACCAGAGTTAAAACATCAGTACTGACATTGAAAGACTGTAGTTTCCTCAGCAGGTGGAGGTGGTGTTGGGAGTCTAACAAAAAAAAAAAAAAAAAAAAAAATTATGTGGATACTTAATTTCACAACACAAAAAAAATTAGATACTTAATTTCAGTGCAAAAATAAAAATCAGACACTTGATTGCAGTACAAAAAAAATTTGGATACTTAATTTCACAACAAAATAATGTAGATACTTAATTTTCAGTGAAAACAAAAATTCAAATACTTAATTTCAGTGCAAAAAAATTCTGATACTTAATTTCACAACAAAAAACCCTTAAATTTCAGTGCTATAAATTCAGTGACTTTTGAAATTCAAAGTCTGATGAGAGATTTGCTTCCATAAAACAATCAATTCTATTAAATGTCACAAGTTATTCAATTTTTTTTTTACCTGGCCATCTGGAAATTAGGATCTGGAAAAAGTATGGAGTTTAGACATTTCAAACATGTAGGAACCCTGTATATATAACAACATTTGTTCTAACCAATCCTTATGGGTGAAGCCACATAAATAAACAAAAGCAGACGGGTTCTTGTACATTTTGTCGTGGTTTTTGTAAGCGACGATGGTTGATGAACTGTTCCCTTGTCGTGTGCAGCTGGTGAAAGAAGTGGACAACGAGGTGCGACTGCGACTCATGCAGTTTGTCACCGGAACCTGCAGACTTCCTTTAGGAGGCTTCGCTGAACTTATGGGTCAGTACAAGTAAACATCTATTATCCAACAACAGATACAGGATATTTACTTAGTCTTCTGACTTGTTCATAATCTTTGCGTTTCAGGAAGTAACGGGCCCCAAAAGTTCTGCATCGAGAAGGTGGGGAAGGACACATGGCTTCCTAGGAGCCACACATGGTGAGGAAATAAATAAATAAATAAATGAAATAAAGCAAAGGGGAAATAGACTGATAAATGACATCATAATGGAGCAGGAAAACACCAGTGAGATAATATCAAGCTGTTGTTTTTTATTTTGTCCACATATCATTGTTTTCAAGTAAGTTACTTGATTATTATTACCTTGTTTGGTTAAATAATAAAACTACCTTCAAGGACTCCGACAGCTTTGTAAAGTCAAAAATAGTAAATATAAGTGAATATGTTGAATAAATATTAATCTACATAAGAAAAAGTAATTGATAAATCAAACTGATTAAACAACATTGTATCAGTTATAACAGTTATCAGTTGGATTTAAAAAAAATCTTGATTTACTGATTATTATGTCTGTGTTACAGTGTATGTAAGAAAAAAAATTTTTTTCATATTTTTTTGGTGTTTTTTTTTTTTTAACTGTTAAAACCCTGAAAATGATTGAACATGTGGTAGTTTTGAGCAGAGCTGAAGTGATTTAAGAGGTGTATGCAGGAAAAAAAGCAGAAGAAATACTGATTTATGAAGATTTTATAGCAGGTTTTGTTTTTGTGTGTGTGTGTGTGTGTGTGTGTGTGTGTGTGTGTACCCTTTTGGACAGTTGCAGAAAAAATGATTAGACCACCCTATGTTTTCTTCAAATTGTTGTTCATTTTAATGCCTGGTACAACTAAAGGTACATTTGTTCAGACAAATATAATAACAACAAAATTAGCTCATAAGAGTTTAATTTCAGAGTTGATACCAATCCATTTTCCATGGTTTTATAGATAATAACCAAAATCACATCAGTTCTTACGTCAGTATCTATGACATTGTACTGACAAAAAACGTGCTTTTATTCATTCCATGGTTTCTTTTCTGTCTGTTTTAGTCACATGATACACACAGATGTTAGTATTTGATTGCATAATCATTGTTTTTGATGACTTTTGATTTTTTCTGCAGCTGTATATAACAGACCTATAAGAATGAATAACATTAGATTAAAAAAGAAATGCCAAAAAAAACCCCATTCAATACCATAAGCTGCAATATAAACATAATGATCAACAAATCAAAGCAGAGCTGAAGTATTCAAGAGTTGTATGCAGAACAAATGTAGATTTATTATGATTTTATCACTGTTTTTTTTAGTTTATAAAACATCCTGTCAGTATAAGTCAATCAGTCAGTCTCTAAAACATTAACATTATTAGAGTGTCTGTTTCCATATTAAACTCAGGTGATTATCACGTGCTCCTCCTGCTCCCGACCCTTCATTCTGTTAATCATCCTTCCTCTCCCCGTCTTGTCCTTCCAGTTTTAATCGTCTGGATTTGCCCCCATACAAAAGCTTCGAACAGCTGAAGGAGAAGCTGCTGTTTGCCATCGAAGAAACCGAAGGATTTGGCCAAGAATAAACGGTGGAGTCGGCCCGTTTCTACCCCCTCCCCCCCCCATCGCTGTTTATTCAGCCAACTAAAACAAACAAAAGAAAAAAAATTGCACAAGATAACCACCAATGTATATAAGCTATTTTGTCATTTTAAACCAAATCTTAATTTGCAGCGTCATTTTTTGCCGCAGCCCCCCCTCCTCCCCCCAGCCCGTAGATATATTATATGATACCCCGTCATGAAATATGCAAGCATTTCTGCTCCTCTATGTGAAAACAGAAATCACAAATAGATTTTTTTAATATCCACCCCACTGCTGGCTGGCTTTTTACAGAGACTGAAAGTGTTTTTGAGAGGATTTTATAGTCGAAGCACAGTCTTGGGGCTCTAAAGCTCTAGTTCTATAGGGCTTTTAACAGGTGAGTGTGTTACGTGGGTCGGTGCCTAAAATGTTTTTTCTTTTTTTTTTTTTTTTCTCTGTTGTCGGACCCATAGTGTTTGTCGCAGTAGTTCTCGTGTGCTTGCATGGCTGCCTCTGACGATGAGAAGACTGCTCGTGGACGCCCAGGACGCCAAGTCGTTTTAGCGCAGATCGCTCCGTCTCTCTTTTTTTTAATTTTTCATTACCAAACTGACAGTGTTCAGGGTAGAGTTAGATCCAGAACAACCCGGCCCTTTACCGGACCTGCTCTCACAGCGTCACGAAGATCCAGAAGGAGCAGAAGATGTATACGTCAGAGAATAGATTCACGGATCTCCTCAAATAGAGACCGAAGCCTTTATTTTCCTCCAGTTTAGAAGGTGCCAGGCCTTTATTTGATGGAGGCTTGTGTTAAAGTCAGGCCTTAATTTCTCATTTTAACCCTCAAAGACCTAAACAGCTGCTCACGACCAAAAGCATCTACCGATCTGGGATGTCTAACAACTTCTGAACCATTAATTCTATCAATACATGTAATAATTGAGGTAAAATGCAGTTTGTCATCTTTTTGCGGTCATCAGAAATTATCTTTTTGGACATTCAGAGGCTCTGTAGTTACCATGGAAACACCGTCATCTTCTACAACATTGATTCACCAGTAAAAACCATGGAGTTGAATCAGTGACAGTGGATAGACACACTTGTTCTAGGTTCAGTCTTCTTAAAGGAGTAATTTTCTTGGCCAGTTTTTCTTCAGTTTTTTTCTCTGTTTTGATACGATGACCTTTGAATTTACTTGAGATTTCATGAAATCCTGCATAATCCATAAATTAAATCTAGGAAAATACATGAAAAAGGCAGAGGGTAATATGATAAATGGTGAGGAAATGTTAAACTTCGAAGTCGCCACAACAGTAGTTCTAGATCTTTAAGGGTTAAAAAGTAGAAATGAATATCTAACATATTTAATACGGACTGTTTCTAGTGCTTTTATTGCGCTTTTAAGCTTCTATAGGTGACAATTGGGCTGACATATTCCGACTGAGATCAGACATTAACACTTTAGGTGAGTGATTTAGGACAATTAAGTGTTAAATAGCAGCATTATATCCCTGAATGTATCAACAGCAGCACGTTAAAATGCAGAAACCTGAACTTTATCTGCCTTTATTTGGGGAAATGCAGCATCCACTGTGCAGCCCCCAGTCTGAAAGAAGCACCAAGACCTTTTCTGTGGAGGCGGCGCATTCAGATTTCACTAAAACATTGTAGAATTTGCAGATTTAACACAACCGACAAAAAAATAAAACTTAAAAAAAAAAAAAAAAATAGCTGCTTAGCTGAACCTGTAGCATCCATTTTCCTCACAGATGCAGGAAATTTGAATTTTTCACATAATTTCCATGTCAGTTACACCTTATGTGTGCACAAAAAAAGCTGTAAAAGCTGAAGCACATCATGAGTAAAGAAACCAGGTAGAAATATTCAATCTCAGAAAGGCCTTTTTGTCAGTTTTGATGCTCAAAACCAGGAGCATCAAAGTCATTTTAGTTCAGGGTTCACATACAACCCAATTTTTACAGCCAGACCAGTAAAATAAAAACATAAAAAACATATAATGACTCCATATTTTCCTCTTATAATTCATTAATTACATTATGAACATGCGTATAATCCTATCATATTTTCCCCCAAAAATGTGAATAACCTGAAATTTCTTAGAACAGTTTTATGCCTCATCTTATCATTAACATGTGCATTACAAATCACAGATCACAGTGGATCTGCAAACACAACAATAACAGGCATGATATTGTTAAAATTGCACTTATTTTTCTTTAGAAAGTTCAGGTCGGTCATAGGTTATTTGCATTTTTTGTGAAAGGATAGTTTGTAAAGGTTAACATTTTCATATTGTAATTTTACTTTTGCAAATTTTCACATTAAAACAAAGTCAAACTTTTGGAGTTGACATTATTTATAGGTTATTACTCCGCCCCTTGAAGGAGAGGCAAGAGGTATTGTTTTTGGTTCAGTTTGTTAACACTCTAGCAGCAAAACTGTTGGTTAATTTTATACCAAATTGGGTTTATAGATTGCCAGTGACCCAGAATAAATCTGATTACATTTTGGGAAAAGTAGGTCAAAGTTAAAATGTTGTATGAATTTTTAAAATCTTTTTTTTTCCCTCATTTAGTTATAATGGGCCAAATTTCACATGTCTGTAGCAGCAAAACTGTCCTGTGAATTCATAACAATTTGGGTTTGTAGAATTCCAGTGACTCAGAAAAGATTTGGTTACATTTTAAGAAAAGTAAGTCAGTTCAAATTTTTTTTTACAATTTTTTTAAAATGTTTTTTTTTTTTTATCATTTACTTATAATGGGTGACATTTCAGTTGTCTGTAGCAGCAAAACTACTAGATGAATTTATACTAAATTGGGTTTATAGATTACCAGTGACCCAGAATAAATGTTACATTTTGGGAAAAGTAGCTCAAGCTTCAAATTAAAAAAAAAAAAAAAAGTAAAATCTTTTATCTTCTCCCATTTACTCACAATGGGCACCATTTAAAATGTCTATAAAAACTTCAATTTACTTCAGACTTGGCACATATATATATAGAGGTAACCGCTCTGCTGACATCAGCACATGCATAAACATGATGACATATAGCCGGATCGATGCCAAAATAAGCTAAAATATGTGCGAGGGGCGGGGTTTGTTGTGTTGTATTAGTATTTTACTGGTCTGACCCACTTGAGATTGAATTGGTCGGTATGTGATGCCTGAACTGAAATCATTTCCAAACCCTTTAGTGTAATTTTTGCGTTTCATAACTTCATCCCACAGGCTGGATCGGACCCTGTGACGGGCCGGTTTTGGTCCGCAGGCCGTATGTTCGTCCCCCTCTGCTCTAAACCTATACCTCGTTCTCCTGCCTGATCATTTTCTCACATTTACTTCAGTGATTGTTCATTGATTGTGCGTAAACATCAGTGGCAGCACATTTTACCAGCGACTGTCCAACGGGCGTCTCATTCATATATATTCTATCAGTAATAATGGACTGACCTCAGCTTTGCACATCGTACAAACCACTAAATAATCACATCTATCACATTTCAGGTCTGGAAACGACCCAAAACCGGCTCGTACATATTCAGATCGCGCATGTAGGCGGCACAGAGCAGGGACTGGCCACGCTAAAGAGAAAATATCGACTTTTATTTTGCTATTCCGGGCAGAAATCGAAGGCTTCTGAAGTGAAGAGCTGAGTCCTAAAGCCACTTTTTTTTTTTTCCTTCACTTTTCTGACGTGTATGGGTGCGGGGTTGTTATGAGATAACAGTCCTGTCGCGTTAACACTGTGACTGCAGTCGAGCTCGTCCTCAAAGCCGAAGCCATTTCTCCTCCTTCCAGAGATCGTCAAACCACAGGAGAAGAGTTTGTGAAAAGGATGAAAATGGTCCGATTTACACAGAGACGGTAAAATACGGAGACGCCGGGAGAAGCCTCCGCAGCCTTGGACTGATGGGAGTTTTTATTTTGCACCAACACGTCCCCCCCTCCTTCATTTACATCAGGGGCATTAAACTCATTTTAACAGGATCAGGGGCCACGGCCAGTAAAATATGAACATAATGACCTGTAAATGATGACAAATCTGGACTTTTCTCTGTTTTAGAGTGAAAGGAGTAAAATTACGTGATAAAAATGTTCACATTTACAAACTATCCTTTAACACTTCCCCCATAAAGATGACATTTGACAAGCCCCGCCCCCGTACGCCTCTGTTGTATCACTAAAAACATGATTTGACGACCATTAGAACAGGTTCTGTGTTTTTTCAAATGTAACAGATACTATGATAGGTGGAGGTGACCATAACTCATACTAAGCCAACCAATAGAATTAAAGAATAGATTTTCTTTTTTTGAAATTTTTTTTTCTTAATTTTTTTTTTCTTAATGTTTAAAATTTTTTTTATTTTAATTTTTTTTTTTTT
>JAPTGZ010000014.1:2261395-2271948 GCA_029814645.1 Fowleria isostigma
ATGAATTTTCAAAAACCTAACCAGGAGTAGACTACTGCTGGTATAAAAAAAGAAAAAGAAAGAAAGAAAGAATGAAAAAAAAAACTATGAAGCTTCTGTAGCACCTCAAATCTACATTCCACTTCATAAACAAAGACTCCAAAGTCTAAACCACTGACCTCATACTGTTTATGGCTTCAGTCAACTCTCCCCCAGTCCACAGATATCCAACAGGTTGACTGTGGACTATTGTTTGCACTTGCTCATTATGCATTTAGTCCAATGATAAATCAGTTTCCTGACTTTGTTGCAGTCACCAGTAATCTCAGTGATGAAAATAACAAATTTCTTTTAATTTATTTTTTTGTAATGAGTAACAATACTGTGCATTAAAAATATATGGGAGTAGAAGTATGCAATTGATTTAGGAAATCTAGTGAAGTAAAAGTGAAAGTAAACAGAACAAAAAATACTCTGTAAAGTACAAATTCTCCCAAAACATACTTGTTTTATCATAAGTATTATTACTTTGTTACTATACAACACTGATCTCCAATAGATTGCAATGAATTGTGTTGATAACTGAATCATAATGAGAGTTTCTTTAAATTTCCCCACATGGTTAAATGAATGGATTATGATGATAACTCAGCTCTAGTGTTGTCAATTATTATTATTACCCCACCCCCAAAGGGAAGGCAAAGGGTGTTGTTTTTAGTTCAGTTTGTTTTTTTATTGTTAACAATTTAGTATGAGAACTATTGGTTGAATTCATACAAAATTGGGCTTATAGATTGCCAGTGACCCAGAATAGATGTGATTATATTTGGGAAAAGTAGGTCAAAGTTCCAAATTTTATGAATTTTTAAAAAAAAATTTTCCCCCATTTACTTATAATAGGCAAAATTTCAAATCCCTACACACACACACACACACACACACGCACACACACAAAGCCTCTATACATAAATCACAGTTAAGGGAATTGCTGTAATGGTATAAAACGTTGCACATTATGTAATAATAAAGTAATCTTTACATTATGTAAAGAAAACAAGTTCATATTCATTTTCTAACAATACAATTCTTATATTTTAGATTTGGAAGACTAGACAAATGTAGATTTACTTGTTCTCCAGTCTTTAACCCATAAAGACCCAGTGCTACTTTTGTATCATTTCCCAAATACATTTTTCTTTACATTTAACCTTTCTTAAGTGATTTATCTCCATTTATTTTAATATTATCCTCCATGTTTTTTAGGTGAAAATCAGGTATCTCCCTATATTTAATTCACTGATCATGTAATTGTTCATAAAAGCTCAGATTAAAATTAATGGTCTGTACTTATATAGCGCTTTTCTACACATTACTGGTACTCAAAGCGCTTTACAATACAAGCTTCACATTCACCCATTCATACTCCATTGGGTTGCCACTATGCCAGGCTCTATCGGGCCTCACTGGGATCAATTTTAGGGTTCAGTGTCTTGCCCAAGGACACTTTGGCATGCGGACAGTTGGAGGCGGGATTCAAACCGCCGATCTTTTGATCATTGGACAACCTGCTCTACCACCTGCACCACAGTTGAAGTTGAAGGTTATTAAATCAGAAAGAGGGAATATAGAAGAAAAAATGAATTTTTCAGCAAACATAAAAATAAGTGTCTCCACCCACTGTCGCTGATCCAACTGCATGAGTTTTACTATTGAATCAGTGTTGTAGAATACAGTGTTTCCATGGTAACCACAGAGCCTCTGAACATCCAAATGGGTCATATCTGATGACCATGAAAAGATGGTAAACTTTATTTTACACCAGTTATTTCCATGTATTAATAGGATGAGTGGATCAGTCAGTAGATGCTTTTGGTCGTTGGTGGTTGTGTGGATCTTTATGGGTTAATATTGCTGTTGAGTTCTTTATGGTGCACCTAAGTATACAGTCAACACCGTCTGTTACGACCTTTCATCTTCCTCTTGATCTCATTTTCGAGGATTATACTGGGATTCAGGTCAAGGTCTAACCTGTAAAATTGGTGGTCTAGACTTTTTTTGTCTCTGTTAACATACTCCTTTGTGTGTTTGCGTGCAGGTGTTGAGGGTGTGGCCGCCGCCTACCAACAGTGTCTGCCTCAGGTGAAGCTTTACGGTCCCACAAACTTTTCTCCAATCATCAACCACGTAGCCCATTTTGGTCGACAAGCACTGGAGCAGCAGACTGCTTCTGTGAGTTGTTTATAGTGTACAATCAGTCACCATATTTTTTGTATACAAAGTATTTTCATATACAGTTGCAGGAAAAAATGAGTAGACCATCAAAAGTCTTCAAAAACAATGATTATGTAGTCAAGTACTAACTCCTGTGTGTATCATGTGACTAAAACAGACAGAAAAGAAAACATAGAATGTCTAAAAGCACTGTTTTTATCAGTACGTCATAGATATTGATGTAAGAACTGATGTGATTTTGGTTATTATCAAGAAAACCATGGAAAAAAGATAGATATCAGTTCTGAAATTAAACTACTATGAGATATTTTTGTTCTCATTATATTTGTCCAAACAAATGTAGTTGTACTAGGCATTAAAATGAAATTTAAGAAAATATAGGGGGGTCTAATCATTTTTTCCACGACTGTATGTTAAATCTCAATATTGCTTATCAAACACATGCTATGTGTTATTTAGTGATCACTGTTTCTTAAGTGGAACAATCTCAGACATGTCAGTATTCGTTCATTGCAGATCCACCACTTCTGTCACAAAAATCACTGCATGGCTGTGATAACACTCGAGCATATCTTACAGTTTCATTCATATTGCATTTAGTGACATATAATTTAAATCTGAAATAGCCACAAAGTAATTTTTTAAATCAATGATGGCTTAGAATACAGACACCAATGTTGTTTCAGTGAATAAGTTGCATGTTTCTAAGATTTTTAACATAATTAGAAACATTTTTTGTAATGTATATATATACGCGTCAAGAAAGTTCATAACATGAGGCTAGCCAATTTTAGGTGTTTTCACATGGAAATCACTTCAGATCAGTTTTATTCTTTGTTCCAAATAGGAAGTTTGCAGCAGGACCACACCCATACTACACAACAACAGACACAACACAACGCAATACAGACAGACAGACAGACAGACAGATCTGCACAAGAAGCATAATAAATAGTTAAGTTGTAATAAATAGATATAAATATTGGCAGTGCATTAAAAACTAAATTATCAGCCCCTAAATTATATACAGATTCATGATAATAAACTTATTTCTGATTAAAATAAGAAAAATGGTGCACAAAAATATATGCCCGGGATCATAAATAACCCCACTTGGTCACTTAAGAGTTAAAGACAGATTAAATGATTAAATATTCAGCTAATTTCTGACACTTCAGTGGGTGATAAAAACGTCTGTCACTTTCCTTATTCTCTTTGATGATTTTGACTCTTATTTTAATAGCAATACTTCGTCCTGCTCATCATCACCGACGGCGTCATCACAGACATGGATCAGACTCGTAGCGCCATTGTCAACGCCTCCCGTCTGCCCATGTCCATCATCATCGTCGGAGTTGGGGGGGCGGACTTCACTGCCATGGAGTTTCTGGATGGAGACGATGGAACCCTGCGATCTGCGACGGGCGAACCGGCCATGAGGGACATCGTCCAGTTTGTCCCGTTCAGGCAGTTCCAAAACGTAAGACACATAAAACATCGTGTGTCTGTGCCATCCAAGCTTTACTTAAAAACACTGCTGAAATAATACACACCTTTGAATGTCTACTTATTCCAGGCAGGGACTGCTGCCCTTGCTCAAAGTGTACTGGCAGAGCTGCCTGACCAAGTGGCTTCCTTCTTCAATTTATTTGGCCTGAAGCCGCCCAGTGACCCCAGTCCTTCCTAGAAATGTAGGAACACCCCCGTTACCTTAGCCTTTAGACCCTGTTAACATCTGGCTTTAATATGCGACTGATCCAATCATAAGTGGACAGCTCAGAGTACAGGTGAGACACATTGAGGACACATTGGCCCTGTTTAGACTCTCAAACCACTGCCTGAAGGTGGTCTTGGACCCTTTTGACCACATGTCTTTTGTAGTGTTAACATACATCCTGTGCGTCGTAAACTAGAATGTAACTGTAAAATACAACACTATAGCGGGGCTTTTCTTTGGTTTTGTTGCCATTGTAACACCTCTTAGAACGGATTCACAGTCTCAGTAGTTGGAATGGTCCTTGTATGTACAGTCGCAGAAAAAATTATTAAACCATCAAAAGTCATCAAAAACAATGGTTATGTAATCAAGTACTAACTCCTTTGTGTATCAGGTGGCTAAAACAGACAGAAAAGAAAACATGGAATATCTAAAAGCACTGTTTTTATCAGTACGTTATAGATATTGATGTAAGAACTGATGTGATTTTGGTTATTATCAAGAAAACCATGGAAAAAAGATTGATATCAGCTCTGAAATTAAACTACTATGAGATATTTTTGTTCTTATCATTATATTTGTCCAAACAAATGTACCTTTAGTTGTACCAGGCATTGAAATGAACAAGAAATTGAAGAAAACATAGGGTAGTCTAATATTTTTTTTCTGTGGCTATATGTCTTTTAGGTGTTTTGTTGTCTTTGTAAGTTTGTGTGAAACTAATCTGGACGTTGCCTGGCAGCAGATTCAGGTCAGTGCTGCGTGTGGACCATGTAGCGGAGGTAACAACGCCATGAATAAAATCCAAACACAAACAGTCAGCCTGGAGATGCTTCATGTAGTTGAAGACCCTGGTTCTAAAAGTACTGAAGTCACAAAAAAATTCTGTTAAAAATATAGATAGGGTGGACTTAACTAAACAAATACAATATGTTTATGTGCTCAACTTGAGTTGTCCCTTTAGTATCAGGGTCTTCAGTAGTGTTTGGATCATGGGAAATGCATTTTAAAGCCAAGTCTAAACAGGGTCATTGTGACCTGACTGGTCTTAATTACAATGAAGGGCCACCTACTCAAATGGCATCCTCTTCTGAATGGATGTGCATGCTCAGTTCTCATAATTCCTATCATAATACATTTGGAAAATCCCATACAGATGTATTATGAGTGCAATAAACATCATGGGAATTTGATCAGCCTAAAGCAGAGCAAGGAATAGAACCAGTCTGTACTGCTTTCATTTCTTTTTTTCTTTTAATTTCTGAAAGACCAGCCATACAAAATGTGTTGTTTCCTCTTTTCAGTGAGAAACAACAATGCATTCAGTTTTTTGAGAACAGAAATGTGCATGTTTACATTGAGGTCAGAGGTCAGGTGGTGACTAGATTCACTCTGTGGCTGTCCATGTGATCGGATCACTGAAGATGAACAGTCCCTTGGTTTGCTCCCTGCTTGTTCCCTGCATATGATCATATTCATTCATCATCCATGCATTACTAAACTTAACAGTAGTTGCTTTTCCATTGACCCTCAAACAGCGCAAATAGAACTTGTACATAAAAATTTGGAAAAACTGCAATCTCACCAAACCTCTTGTTTTTTGATGAAAAGATTTTGCGCTGTCAAGAGGTGGTTTTTCGGGCATAACGAAATTGGTATATCACACAGAACTGCAATGGAAAGTCCTTTTGCAACAGCTAGGTCCTGTGAACAAAAGAAAAAGGATTTTGATGGGGTGTTACAACATGCGAAGAAGAAGAGTTTTAAAAGAAACATGGCCAGGAAAACACAAGGAAACTGAACTATAGGATAGAGGGGTAATATATAATAATAATTAATATATGTGTAAATCAATGTAATATTTATGGAATGACTTCTCGTATCATCTCGTGATAATAAACAAACAAATCATGGCAAGGCAAATTATTTATATAGCACAATTCATACACAGGGCAATTCACAGTGCTTTATAAAAATGGAAATGAGAAAAGTTAAACACAATTACAATCAAAACATAATCAATGAAGCATAAATATAATCAATTAGAAAAAGTAAAAGAGAAGAGTGCAGATAGAACCCTTTCAGTTGTTACATTTACAGTTGAACTGAACTGTTTTCAGCCTGGACTTAAACACTGTCAGAGTAGAGTTCTGTCTCATGTCATCAGGAAGTCTGTTCCAGAGTTTAGAACATGGAACTGAAACACAGCTTCACCGTGTGTAGTCCTGACTCTGGACACCAGCAGAAGACCAGTCCCTGAGGTTCTGAGGGTCCGAGATGGTTCATATGGGACCAATATGGTCGTACTTTCTGGTTCTAGTCAGGACCCGAGCAGCAGCGTTCTGGATGTACTACAGCTGTCTTACAGCTGGTTTAGAAAATCCAGTGACACTCTCATCACATTTGTGATTAATAGAAAAACTGACACTACGCACTTCTGTTTTTTCGACATTTAATAAATATCAGTAAAGTTTGCGCAAATGTCCAATGGAAAAGCCACTAGTTTGACTGTCTTTATTATTTGTTATTTTAGACCCTGTTTTATATTTTCAAAGTTTTCAAACCCTTTACTGATCAGATTCCCAACTAATGAAACTAAGGCCTTTATTCTGTCTTATTTCTTTGTTTTTCTTGCATCCGTGTCTGTTTTGCTTCCTGTCTCTTCCAGGTTAAATCTTTCTTTAATCTTTAATCATGTTAACCCCTGTTAAATGTTCCTCTTTGTCTTTCTAGAGTCCTCGAGAAATGCTGGCTCAGAGCGTCCTGGCCGAGGTTCCAGGTCAGGTGGTGGGTTTCTTCAACACCATGCATTTAAGACCACCCCACCCTGATGGAGCCCCCCTGACCTCTCAGTCCTGAGGACCAAAAACCTCCCAAAGGGTGGCAGTCATTTCAGTCTGGTTCATATCTACACTCCTCTGTTGTCAGAAACATGACACGCCTCATCTCGCCTCGCAGTGCAATTATTATTTCAATATGATATGTGCCATTTAATGTAGAAAGCCATATTTGACGGCTGTAGTAAACAGTTATCAGACATTTACACGCTTCTGTTTGTAACACAAATGTTTTTTTTATTACGGCATTAACTTGTCCTTATGCGCCTCAAGTGCCAGAACTTAAGTTGTTTTCTTTAACGACTAAAGGTCTTTAGTTTTTGTGGAAAAACTGAGGCAGCTAACGTAACAACAGCCAACTCTCTGCTTCTGTTGACACTTTCCAAAACTGTGGTGCCTATTTCCATTGAAATCACAGACTTCATTTAGTTAGACTTTACTAATGTTTACATGTTTTAATGGAATGCCTGTTCTTTAAATTGATATTTTTTGTAGATTTTACACAACAGAACTTTCGATTACATTATACTCCTGCTGCTTTTTTGTACAAAAATCCCATTTCATTTTAAAGACTTGGTTGTATAACACGACTTTGTGAAAACATGTGTTAACTCTAACCCAGGGATGTCCAAATCTGGTGCTCAAGGGCCGGTATCCTGCATGTTTTAGATATTTTCCTCATTCAGCACACCTGGAAGCCCTTACATTATTATCAGACTTCTGCGGAGCTGGATGATGGTGACAAAACCATCCACTGATCTAAACTATTTAATACCTGTTGGTCCACAAACCCTGTCAATACATGTTAATTGGTGTAAAATACAGTTATTCATCTTTTCATGGTCATCAGATATAACCCATTTGGATGTTCAGAGGCTCTGTAGTTACCGTGGAAACACCGTCATCTTCTACAACATGTATTCACCGGTAAAACCCCATACAGTTGGATCAATAACAATGGATAGACACACTTGTTTTGACAATGTGAAAATGAAAAAAAAAGTCCCTTTTTCCACCAGTTTTCACTGTTTCTATTTAAATATCCCCTTAACTTTAATCCGAGCTTTTATGAAAATCTTCATGGTCCATAAATTAAATAGAGGAAAATACATGATTTACATTGAAGAAATGTAAATAAAGAAGATAAAATTGCAATAAATGGTGATGAATCACTTAAGAAAGGGTAAAAAGAGAGAAAAAAATAATTTGGAAATTCATAAAGGTAGCGCTAGGTCTTTATGAGCTAATTGAACCAGGTGTGCTAGAAGAGGGAAATATCTAAAACGTGCAGGATACCAGCCCTCGAGGACTGGACACAAGGAAAAAAATTGTAGTTTCCCCAGTTATGTTATCTCCTGAAATACTCTTGCATGTTTTGAAAGATTTATCCAGGAAATTCACCTTGTCTTAAGATGGAGGGAACATACTGATAAGTCTATACACTATGTCTGTTCTTGGCTGAGACTGTTATTTGCACTGATCAACATCTCATTGATTTGTTTTGTTAGTATAAAAAAGACTTTATGAATGAAAATATATGTAAAAGTGTCCTTTAGCTGATATTACAGCTAATATTGTAGTTAAATGTCTAACATTTCAGGATCATTTATGGGGACTTTGCTCTCCACATTTGTACCTTTATGTTGAAACAGTAAACACGTACTGTTGAGACTCGGCCACTGCTGTTGTTTTTTGTTTTTTTTTAATGTGTTTGAGTTACAGTGGGGGTTTCAAAGGTGTGGCCCTACCTACCAAAGGGTCCAATCCGGGCCATGGGATGAATTAATGAAATACAAAATCAAGGATGTCAAAATAATTTTAGGTCAGTTTGATCTAAAGTGGGTCAGACCAATAAAATAATATCATAATAAACTATAAATAATGAAAAACACTTTTTTTTCCTTTGTTCTAATGTTAAAAAAAAGTAAAATTACTCAAAAATGTTTACATTTACAGACTAGCCATTTACCAAAAAAGTTAAAGAAGTCCAATTTTAGAAATATTCTGCCTGTTATTAAATGTTTTGTGTATTTTTTAGATTCATGGTGACCCGTAAGTTGGAATGAGCTTGTGAAAAATGAGAAGCAGAGGCAAAAATAATGGCATAAATTGTTAAAATTGCAATTTTTTTTCTCAGTAAATTTAATTTTGTTGATCTTTTTCAATATTTTTAAAGGATAGTTTGTAGATGTAAACATTTTGATAATATATTTTTGACTTTTTCACTCTAAAACATAGAAGTTAGACATACAGATTTTGGAATTGACATTTGTATATATTATTATATTATTATTATTTTAATGATCCGGCCCACCTCAGGTCATACTGAGCTGTGTGTGGAACTGAACTCACATGAGTTTATGACCCCTGAGATACAGTATTGAACTTTTCCCCAGTTGATAGAACTATCAAAATCCCTCATAGATGAAAATTTCTATCACATTTTATCATTTATGAGCTGAACCTATTTATTTTTCAAAGTCTTTAGAAGATTTTATGGACAATTTTATTACGATCAATACATTGATTTTTTTTTTTTTTTTAATAATATGTTACTTTTCAAAGGTTTGTTTGAAGATTTCTGGAATTTCTGGCCGTGAAGAGCATGTTTTTAATCTGTATTGTACGTTCATTGTCGTGCAAAAGACCAAAGAGGTTGTCAGTGTAATGCGGTTTCATAAGTGTTACAAATGTACAAACCAACACACATGGAAGGACACCAGGAGGACTGTGTGCAAATGTAAATACAGAGCCATATAAACAAATGTCATGGAAAGAATGACATTAATGGTACAGTAGGTCATTATTTTATCTGCCTTTTTGTTTTGGGAGGAACAGAGCGTTTATATCTACTGTTTCATTATGAGTTTGTGAATGACATTTTGCTAAAAGAATGTTTATTATAAATGAAATTAATTATATGTGTTATTGTCTTTATTAAAATCAGACTAGATATTCTCTAAACACAAAGTAAAACCATTAATAACAAACCTCTCAAATTTTTCCAGAGTCTTGGTGTAGCTGCAGTGCAAAAAAAAAATCCCAAAACTCCTTATGTTGAATAAAATGAAATTATTTACAGACTATGAGCATGTTTGCCTTTTGATCTGATAAAATAAATGCACTATATAACAAAAATGCATGTCCATTTTGTCACTATATTTCTTAACTGTGATTTTTCCTCCAGTGACTGAAAATAAAGATTAACAAATGCAGTGAGAGTGAAGATTGATTATATTAAATTTTAGTTTATTTATTAGTAGTATTGCCTGGTGTAATCTAATTTTAATCATGATTAGGTTCATGGTTAAACTTAGACTTTTCATGGTGAAAGTGTGAATCAATTTTATTTTTATGTGAACCATAGAAATGTCAATAAACTAAATTAATATGTGATTAAAAAGGGATTTTGTGCAGTGACACCATACTGTATTAAATTCTACCCGTGAATTTGAAAAATTAACTCATGTAGGATATGTATTATTATTATTATTATAATACTGTTGCTCATAAAGTAGTACTAATTTTTTTTTCAGACACATTTTTTCCCCTATTTATACACATCAGTAATCACATTTGACCAAGAGTATTGATCACTATTCCCAGTTAACACCTTATCTCTCAAAAACACATAATATTGTCTCACTTATTTCTTATCATATATATATGTGTATTTTTATTTTATTTTATTTTTTTACAAGTAAGGCTAACCTGGCAAACCGTCCGGCGCCTCAGGAGGGGAAAGCAGTGCGCCACCAATACTGTGTTCAGTGGAGGTGGAGAGCTGC
>JAPTGZ010000014.1:2647257-2660693 GCA_029814645.1 Fowleria isostigma
CTGGGATAGGCTCCATGCGACCCCCGTGACCCTAGTGAGGATAAAGCGGGTTCAGAAAATGAATGAATGAATGATTTACACAAATTATTCAACAAAAAGCAAAACATATTGGTAAAATATCAATGTTTCTTTCAATAGAAGTTATAATTGCACCACCGGTACAATGTTGTTGAAGTTTGGGGGGGCTGGAGATTTTTTTGTCCTCGAAAGGGGGGCCTGACAGAAAAAGATTCAGATCCAGTGAGATAAGATAAGATCAGATCAGCAATTACAAAGTCAATTTCTGGTCTTGTTACGATTAATTTGACAACTAAAGGTAAACTATAGGGAAAAAAGTGTGTTTTATTACAAGTTGACTGACATGTGAATGTCATGTTGATCATAATCTGAGCAGATCACTTATTCGAGGGTCAAAAGTTCAATGTAATGGGGAAAAAATGCAAGAAGTTTATATAAAAGTACAAGAAAAACACATGTAAGGTGAAAAGAACATGTATTTTAGAACATTACATCATAAGTGCTGATCCAGACACCTGTCAACATAATCCCTCTGAATATCATTCCTTACATCAGTACCATTACTTCATGGAACCTAACACAAGTACACTCACTGTTCATGCGGAGGTGGACCTTACAGACCCTGTAGACCACACTGGACCTGAGATTGTTGACTCACTGTCCTCACTGTAACTGTTACTGACACTGTCTTGTAAGATGTGTGGAAATGACCAAAAATAGTCCCTTACCCGATAAAGGGTTAACAACATCATGTCTATGCGTAGCTGCACTGGCTGCTATGGTTACACAATTCCTGTATTGCTGTGACTCGTCTTTTCAGCATGTTCGGGTTATGTTTGTTGGTCTTTCAGATTGAACACCAGCTGCCACTGTTTAGATTTCAAGTATTCATCGGCCGATTACTCGTCGAACACAAAGTCTGGGAAAAAATATGCTTGAATAGACCCCCTTTCCCATTAAGCGAGACCTCTACCAGCGGCCTTGTGCCATGATATTATGAGTCTGGTGATAAGAGGTGACCCATTTGTATGTTGCTGAGCGAGCCACGCTAGGAGGAAGGGCCATTCTTCTGCCATCTGCTCCGCACAGAGCCACGGTTGCCCACTGGCCCCATTGATTTTCGACTGGCTAGAGGTGCAACCGCCGAGCCAGTCGCGACACAAGGAGGAGCATTCAGGTCCAGCCAGGCTCGGTTACACAAGCTCACTTGTACAAATTAGTGTGCCAAAAAACGAAATAGATGACGGCAAAAAACAGATGAAGGAATAATGAGGTGTTGAGAATTCATCGTAATTGGCAATACATCTGTTTGTCATCTTCCTGAACTTTCTGCCATCATGAAGCAAAAAACAAAACAAAACCCAACTGACTAATTAGAAATAGGTTACACGGTTAAATGTAAATGTGTCATTATTTTGTAACGCCAGTGCATTCGCTAGCAAGGGCAAACATTTCAGTGGTGGGGCCTAATTAAACGCGGGTTTGTGTGCACATAGCCAATGAACCTTGATGTGCGATGGCATCTCATTAAATAGACGGATAGATAGATGACTGATTAGACAGATAGACGAACAGATGAAGACATATAAGTTTGAAGACACGCAAACACTCCATGTCACTGTCAAAACAACCCCGAGACAAACAGGAATATTAATACACAGTCACTCCGTCTACCAAACGGCTGGCTACTGACAGGAGTGTCAACCTGCCCAGCGCCGTATCTTCTTATTCAACACTTCATGCGTGACCGTCATGATGCTGCTAAGTTTGGAGCGCCCACAGACAAACAACACAGAAAAGAAAGTAGTTTCTGTCATCGAGTCAGAATGAGACGGGCCTGTGATGATCAGCGCTGTCATCGTCTGGCCAAGAAACACACGAATCTACTCATTTGTTAGCGTAACACAGCGAAAAAACCTTAACAGTTGGTCGTAATTCAAGGCTTTGTTGAATAAAGTTACACCATTAAACATAAAGCACACTGTTGAAACTATTCTCATTTTATGTTAAAGTATGACAGCTTAAAGTGTGGCTGCCAGTGCCTGCCAGCACACATACAATGTTGGCACAGGTACGGATTCACAGAATATTCACAGACTTCTATTTTTGCATTCGATCTGTCTTTAAGGCTAAATATGCAACTAAGAGTAGGCGCATGGCAGTCATTCAGACGTGACTCAAGAAGTAACAAGTAATTGGCCGACCATGACTAAAAACAATATTTAATGTTGCTTCTTGGAGCGATACCTCCGTCTAAATCTGCACAGTTGAGTCTCACCCAAAGATAAGCAGACCATCCCCCAGTTTTCGCCTCCCCGCAGTTGTTAGCGTTCTTATAGCCTGTTGCCTGAAGCTACACAATACTCGTCTATGCTTTGCTTCGCACGTCTCTGTGTCCAGCCATCAGTGTTGGGAGGGAGACTTTTGAAATGTATTCAGTTACAGATTACATGTCGAAAAAAGTAATCTCTACTGTAGTCCGTTACATTACTCTAGTGTTTCTCAAACTGTGGGGCCTTCGCACCTTTCCGGGATGTTGTTTTGTTTTGTTTTTCAGGTTAGAATATGTAGTAGGTGGAACTAATGGTTTGTTGCCAAGATTTGTTTGTTGTTCTTACAAAAGTACTTTATTGCCATAGTTGTTAAGACAAGTGCATTTGTATAAATATTGTCTCATGGAACAGTCTTGTTGAGTTTATTTGTATTATTCAAGCAAAAATCTAAGGTATTTATAATTTATACAATACATGATCCAAGAAAAAACTAAAAGTATTGTTACTGATGTGTCTTTCAATAAAAGTTATGATTGTGCCATTGTTACAATGTTGTTGGGGTTGAGGGGGGGCTGGAGGATTGTTCTCCAAAAGGGGGCCCCACAGAAAAAGACTGAGAACCACTGCATTACTCAATCCGAGTATTATAATTCAGATACTTGGATTATTTTCACATTTTCTTGTATTTTTATTTCATATGAATGTGTTAACACCCCCATGTTTCGTTCATTGTAAACAGAATGAATGTTTCTGTTTTAGAGCTGGATGAATGTTTTAGGTCTAAGCCTCATGAAAAACATACGAACATGTAACATACTCGTACAACTATAAATTATCGATAAATTAATTAATCATTATATTGGTTGACCTTATCAATCTATTAATGATTAATTAATTGATTAATCGTAGCATGTGGGACAAACAGACAGACTGGTCTGTGTGTGGCTCCGCCCCTAGAGCCATTCTAACTCATCAACGCCATGATCTGGTTTGATGACCGGCTATCCTGACCGCAGCAATTAATTGACAGTCATTTTAATTTGATTGAGCAAATTCTTCTTGACAATTAATTGATAGTCAATAAATTGTTTTCATCCCTACGTACACTGCAAAGGAATTTATTGGGGTTTTGTCCCAATATTCAAATATTCCATCTGTATTCTTCTTGTTGTACTCCATGGTAATTTGTGGTTCTTCTTTCTTATCTCTCTTTATGGTGAAGTACTGCTTGTATTTCCAAAGCTATGTGTTCTTCTTACCCTGGCTCTGATCTGCCAGCTCTGGCCCCGCCTCCAACTCCTCCTCCATTATCTTGACCTGGACTTGACAGACACTCGTTCCCACAACTTGTGGTAATCATCAGAATATTTGCGTCACATATTGTATCAAAGGATTAATGTAAATGCATGAGAAACTGAATTTGTGACATGATAGAAAATAACAGAAAATAATCCAGTGAGTTTTAAAAATTTAACTGTATTCTGATTACCATGTAGTAATGCTCTAATGGATTACGGTTACTAATTTTTTGTAATCTGGATACGTAATCTCGTTACATGTAATCTGTTACTCCCCAACACCGCCAGCCACCTATGCACAACAGAGGACGTGTCTGTCGGAGTGTATACATGCATTAACCTGCCATAATGTTACAATTCTGCGCTGATGTGTGCTTGCATATGCTAAAGTGCGTATTTGTGCTTGCTAAGGACTTTATTGGCTCTCATTGGTAATGTTTCTGCTTGGATATACCGGTGCTAAAGCGGCAAAGGGATCCTCCAATACGCGACCAGACATCAACACAAGAGCGTGTTGTTTAGCGGCTTCACTACCATTAACTAAGTCTCCGGTTGTGTGTAAAAGCATGCATATGTGTGCATGTGTATGCGTAAAAGAGAGAAGTATTTCCTCCAGGGGCCTTCTGGGAGACAACAAACACTTCAAAGGATCCCTCCGCGATACTGAGCATGATATCTGCCTGAAGACACGAGGTTTAAGCACTGATCCGCCACTGTTTTCTTTACGATTAACCAGGCGGCAGAGCAAAATGTCATTTAGTCTAACACTGTTCTGGTGGATTTGCAGCACTGTTTGTCTTCTTAAATCTACAACAGAGGACTTGGCAAATGAACCCTGAGCTCTATGAATAAAACAACAGGGGAGGGGAGAGGTGGCGAGAGAAAAGCCTCGCTCAGTTTGAGCGTTTGAGGAACAGCGTGGTACAGAAGGCAACGTGATTGGAGGCGACAGCAGCAGCCGACAGTCACCTGCACGGGGGAAAAAAAAAGCCCCGTCTGGGTTTTCTCAGATGGGCTTTTAGCGTCCAATCAGTGAGCAACCCCAACACAAAAAGGCCTGCGCTGAAGTGGCGAGAAGGACGAGTCTTTGCCGTGTTGCATTTTGTTCTACCATGACCGCATTTAACTGCTGTGACCGAGAACACATGTTTGATCAGTGCAGTTATTCATCATCACGACTCCTGACACGTCATAACCTGAACTATTTGCGAAAGCTGTTCCCACATCACAAACAGACTCCTAGAGACAAAGTCAAAACCTAACTTCTCTAGTTCAATAATTCTCACTTCTCTTCACCGTCTGCATCGTCTAAACTAAGCTCATAATCATTTTTGCATGAGCTGAGTCTTCTTTCAGTAAAAAAAAATGGTTTATCAGCTTATAAGTAGAACACTGTGATACAGAGCTCCAGCTGCTGAGTATTGTTACTAATCTTCTGGTAGTTATACAGTTGCGGAAACAATCATTACACTATTAAAAGTCTTCAAAAACAATGGTTACACAATCAAGTATGAACTCCTGTGTGTATCATGTGACTAAAACAGACAGAAAAGGAAACGTGGAATGTCTGAAAGCACTGTTTTTGTCAGTACAATGTCATAGATATTGATGTAAGAATGTGTGTGATTGTGGTTATCATCTATAAAACCATTGAAACTGGATAGATACCAGCTCTGAAATTAAACTCTTATGAGTAATTTATGTTGTTATCATTATATTTGTCCAAAAAAAATGTATTTTGGTTGCACCAAGCATTAAAATGAACAAGAAATTGAAGAAAACAGGGTGGTCTAATATTTTTTTCTGTGATTGTAACTAAGACACTTTGAATAAATATAGAGCTCCAACCGCTGAGAATCATTACCAATCTTCTGGTCATGATATATTAGCTAATTTGGCTAATGATGTAGAATTAAAAACACTCAACACTTGTAAGAGATGGTGATTAATGTGAAAGGTGTAAGACTGACAAAAGAACATCTTAGGTTTATGTTCCTGCTATGTAGTGTTGGTTATGTCTCCTGTTCAGAACATAGATCGTGTTGGTTATTGGACAACCCGCTCTACCTCCAGAGCCACTTTTACACAGAGATCCTGGGAAAAAAAAGGTGAGATGGCAATCCCACCTTTTTCTCCACCATTGACCAATTTATGCCAATTGAATAAGTAGGTGGGATAGACTCCAGCGACTCCCGTGACCTTAGTGAGGATAAAGCAATTTTAGATAATGAATGGAGGACTAATGGTTGCAGAATGTCATTACCTTATTGGCTCAAAAACTTTATTACATTATTGGCAAGTTATTACGTTATCAGCTTTATTACATTTAAAATGACCAAAATTATTACGTTATTGGCAGGTATTACATTATTTGCCATTATTACATCATCGGTTGCTACAGGGTCCCACACACAATAAACATCAAAACATTGTGCTTTGGTTGTGGAAGGAGCACTAGTGTTTGTTTTACATAGCATTCTGTAATCATGATTCCACCTTTATCACAGCTCTGTTACTATCTCCAGAGGTGCGACAGAGGTGGGACCAAAATTGCCTGGTCAGCCATCCAGTTTTCTCAGTATATTCAATACTGAGAAAACTGTCTGGGACTGCTCCATTTGCTGTTGATTATGCCCGATCTGTTTTATACTGGACCAGTCAGAAGTCTTGGGGGGCGGGTGTTTGCAACGCGTCATACACACCAACTTCTTTTTGCCGTGAGTCAAAGTCAGTTCCAAGTCTACAAATCTTAAGGATAAGGCCTGAGTCAGAGCGTATGAGCTAAGTGAGTATTCCACTGGTTTCAAACAGCGATCCGTCCACAGACACTGTATGTTTTATGGGTGTATGTTTCACCAGCAGCTGTCAAACACATGAAGATGTATGAGGTCACAGATACGCTGATGTGTCACCATGAAGCACAAGGGATGAAACATGAAAAGAGAAGGGAATCTTACCTGATGATGCAACAGCAGAAGAAGCAGAAAGGGAAGAAAAAAAAAACAGAACAAAAAACAGGGGTTAATATATGTTGCATTTCATTGTATTCCTGCAGGATGGGAGTGGAACCTACATCGTACATGTTCAGTGTGCAATAATGATTCAGCTCATGACTCTTGGTGAATAAATCAATGTTCTTATTCTGGTTAATTCTCCACAATCAGCATCGTATTTACATCACCTCTGGCAACACTTTGGCCCAATCCCAATCCACTTCTTGACCCTACCCCTCCCTATTTTGCACATTCACATGAAGGGGTAGGGGTGTCCCGATTCTTGATGAGTCGGAGAGGAAGGGCTAAGGGGTGGGGCTGGACTTTTCAGGACCACACTACAAATAGAGGGGTATGAGAAATTTCTATGATGTTATGGTAAATGGTCAGTACTTGTATAGCGCTTTTCCGTATATCAATGGCACCCAAAGTGCTTTACAATACAAGCCTCACATTCACCCATTCACACACACATTCATACACCAGTAGGTGGCTGCTGCCATGCAAGATGCTACCAGGCCCCCCCCCATATTATATTGGATTCTTTCATGAAGAGAGCGCAGATATAGCCTGGCCAGCCATGCCATTTCCTCAGTGTATTCAATACTAAGACAACGGTCTGGAACTGCTCTATTCACTGTCAGTTATGCCATCTGTTTTATACCTGACCAATCAAGAGTCTTAGAGTCAGGTGTTTCACAATGCACCATATGCACCGACCTTTTTCTTGTCACAAGTCAAAGTCAGTTCCAAGTCCACAAATCTCTTTACAACTGTTGTTAGATCACAAGATCATGGGAAGGAATGCTTCGGACCCAAAAAAATGTTTGTTTGAGGTGCTTTTTGGTAAAAGGGATTCAAAAGTGATTGGCAAACAGGAAGAAAACTCCAAAGCACTCTCTTTAAACATTAAATCATGTGTAGACCTTAAGACGTCAATGTTTTTTTAGTTTCATCCTGACATGACCATGCTATGATAATAAAGGCACTTTAGTGTTTAAAGAGAGTGATTTGGAGGTTTCTTCCTGTTTGCCGTCAACTGTTGTCGGTTGTTTGATTCAAAAATAAGGATTGAATTACAGATTACACCCTGTGTTCTTAAGTTTCTCTGAGAAAAGTGTCACCTCTGTCTTATCTGTGATTGGTTTACTCAGTGCCAGTCATATTTGGTTTAAAACCCTGCAATTCCAGAAGGATTTATTATTGAGAAAGACGGATCGCTGGCCAGGGTAGGACCGAAAGGTGTTCCAGAATAAAGGTGAAGTATTTTCGGTACAGAAAGGGTTTATGAGAATTAACTCCCAGTGGCTCAATTTGTGTTTATGCTAAAGATCTACACTTTCAGAAAAAATGATTAGACCACCCTGGTTTTCTTCAATTTCTTGTTGATGTTAATGCCTGGTACAACTAAAGGTACATTTGTTTGGACAAATGTGATGATAACAATAAAAATAGACCATAATAGTTTAATTTCAGAGCTGATATCTATCCATTTTTGTCTCTTTTCCATTCTTGTAGAGCAGTATTGCATGTGTATAAATTGTGCTGTACAAATAAACTTGCCTTACAAACCTCTTTACAACAGTTGTCGGTTGTTTGATTAAAAAATAAGGATTAAATCAGTACATTAAGTTTCTCTGACAAAAGCATTACATCTGTCTTATCTGTTTTTATTGAGAAAGACGAATGGCTAGCCAGGGTAGGACCAAGTAGTGTTCCGAAATAAAGGTGAAGTATTCCCAGGAACAGAAGTGCTGAGTAAAGCGGGCCTATGAGAATCAACTCCCAGCGGCTCAATCCACGTTGATGCTAATGATCTAAAAGTCGGCGCCTGTACTCGTAGTTCAGTCATGACCGAATCCCCCCCCCCCTCCGCGTGGCAGCTCATCTAACGCAGACTCGGGGGGGTCATCAGTCCGCCGAGGCAGTTGGACCAAGTGACATTTCAACCAGCCCAGTCAGTCATTCTCCACTAATGAATATGTTAGCGTCTGGCCAAAGAGAGTGTGTGTAATTTTTCCCTCCTTTTATCACAGGGATGCAGGCCGACGCAGCCGTGGCATACGTTCAACACTCTGCAGGGACAGACAAACAGGCTCTGCCAACAAGATGGAGTGTTTATGTATTTCCCACCTCTGTGCTAATATTAATACCTCTGCCCACTGGCGCCGTGTGTTTGTGTGCCGGCGCTACACGACGCGCTGCTTTAGCACGATATCCCGTCTCGTGGGTATTGATGACAATTCAATGGGCCCCGTTGACCTACTGGTTCTAATCACCATCATAATCCACCCACTCACTATCGCTCGCCTCCTCCAGAACAGAGTGCTGGTGGTTGCATCACCAATGGGCTCATTAACTTGTTGTGTCAAGGGAAGACTATTTCATGGCGGAGGTAGGTTGGTGGACATTAATTAGTCCAACACTTGTCCATATGCATTATTCAATTGTGTAGGAGGCATTTTGGCCATGGAGAGTCAGAAAGAAAAATGTGATTGCTTTACTTTTTTTTCGCCTCCATATGAAGTGATATGCTAATCGTACCATTTACATATCCCTACATAGACCTCCAGGCGCATTTCTTTTGTGTGAAACGTGCCAAAGCTCTGTACTGTATTAATTACAATAGAGTTTTTTATAATTGTGTGTATTATTAGTCAGGTAAATAAAACTTGCCAGTGAGTGTGATCTGTGTGCTGAAAAAAAAAAAAAAAAAACGATGAAAAAAAAACCAGAAGATGGAAAATTAAAAAGGCGAGAGTTGAAGAAACACATTTAATGGATCATTAGAGGCAACTCTTGGCTGATAAAAAATATCTTGGATGACATCTTGATGTAATAAGCTGCCCCAGCGAGGTTTTAGATGAAACTCTGAGGCCGACTGCCAGCACTGATGGATGCTGGCACGAGAAAACTAAACAAGAATATTTAAAAGACCATTTTAAGATACATGAATAGATGTTTGGCATTGAATCAAATGTTAAATCGAATCATCGAATGTAGTTGGAGTTTTTATAGTAACTGGGATGAGCCTGAACTCCACTTTAACCATTACAGACTCAAACAGCTGCCGGCGACTGATCACAAACAATTGAACCACAGATTCTGTCAATACATGTAAATAATTGGTGTAAAATGCAGTTTGTTAAATGTCAGTGGATGCAGATGCTTGTTTTATGTTCAGTTAATTATATATTTTAGCGAAAAAGTCACATAACCTTTGAATTTACTGAGATTTTATAGTTTTCTACGTTAATTGGTAAAAAAACCATGAAATAATCTGCATTTTAGCATCACACAAATATCGACAAACACAATGTTATTAACTCACTAAAACAATTATATGTCAAGTGTCTGAGGAACACACTATTAAAAATTTCTTCAAAGAAAATTTTACACAGTTACGGTGACCAAAAGCACCAACTGATTTCAAATGTTTACTAACTTCTGAACCACTAATCCTATTAATACATGTAAATAATTGGTGTAAAATGCAGTTTGTCAAATGCCAATGGATATAGATGGTTATTTTATATTCAGTTCATGATATATTTTAGTGAAAAAGTCAATTTTCCAATTTTTTTTTCCTGAGTTTTACATCATAACCTTTGAATTTATTGAGATTTCATAGTTTTCTACATTAATTGGTCAAAAAAACATGAAATACATTTTAGCATTACACAAATATTGACAAACACAATGTAATTAACTCACAAAAACAACTATATGTCATGTGTCTGTTGAACACACTGTTAAACTCTCATTCAAAGAAAGATTTACACATTTGCGGTTATTAACAGCATCTACTGATCTAAAATGTTTACTAACTTCTGAACCACTAATTCTATCAATACATGTAAATAATTGGTGTAAAATGCAGTTTTTCAAATGTAAGTGGATGTAGATGCTTATTTTATATTCACTAAATGATATATTTTAATGAAAAAGTCCCTTTTTCTTAACTTTTTTCTGATTTTACCTAATAACCTTTGAATTCTTCTGATATTTCATAGTTTTCAACATTAACTAGCCATAAAACATGATCTGTTCTACAACTAAAACATCACATATACAGACAAACACAATGGTTTTTTACTTACAAAAACAATTATATGTCATGTGTCTGTTGAACACACTATTAAATCTTCATTTAAAGAAAGATCTACAAAGTTCTGGCGACCAAAAGCATCTACTGATCTAAAATATTTACTAACTTCTGAACCATTAATTCTATCAATACATGTAAATAATTGGTGTAAAATGCAGTTTTTCAAATGTCAGTGGATGTAAATACTTATATTATGTCCATTTAGTGATATATTTGAGTGAAAAAAATTACTATTTGCTATTTTTTTCTGATTTGACCTCATAACCTTTGAATTTATTGAGATTTCATAGTTTTCTACATAAATTGGTCATAAAACATGATCTGATTTTTATCGAAGCATCACACATATTGACAAACACAATGTTATTAACTCACTTTATATATTCATAGAGTAATATACAACAAGACATTAGTTGCAAAACATTGTGTACATAATATACACAACACATTATTTTATACCACAAGTCACCACTTGTATACAACCCTGACCCCCGAAAAAGAGTGAGAAGATGCATAGTTTATTTCCTCTCACCCTCAGTTTCACCACTTAAACATGTATGGTTTAAGTTAAAGGAATTTCCTGTGAACATGCATTAGTACACCTAGGTACCGACACAAATAAGTTTTTATTTTTATTATTAAGTGAATTTAAAAGGACGATAAATAAACACATATGCTCATTTCCACCCTGTAAAGGCGGCCTACGACTTTCCCACAGTCCATAATCTGCACAAGTCGTGTTTTGATGTTCTGAAGGCGCCCAACAAAAATCAGCTTGCGACAACCACCTGCCAAACCCGAAAATGTGCAAGAAGTGGAAGGCAATCATCGCTACGTTTTATTAGCAACTCCATTTAAATAGCTTAGTGGCGTCGGCAATCTGCAGAGGGCACCTTCAGCAATCAACGGCGTTTTGAGCGCAGCTGCCATGCGAGGGGCACTATGGGTAGTGGGGAAAGCTGAACAATGCGATTAATCCCACAGGATAAGGGAGGGAAAGGGGGGGAAAAAAGAAAAAAAAAAGAAATTCAACAGACAATCAAAGTGCCACGACCTATTTGCTATGCACAGGTCCGTTTGAATAAGTGCTTCATTTAATAATAATTGATTGAGGGAAATTCTGAGCGGCGGACATGAGGTAGTGCACCGGTGACACACTCCTCCCCCTCGCCTTCGCTCTTCTGCCCGTTTTTCCTCCTCTCTCCAGAATTGTATTTTGTGCTTGAGTGAATTAGGTGATCATTTTTTATCTTACATGCGGCGCTGGCTTCTGGAGTTTCTAGCTCCAAGGAAATTGGAGGGGAAGAAGAAGTCGAACATTTATCGCATGCCGAGGTTAATCTCCTGAAATGGTGGGATTTGGTCAGAGAGGAAGTAGAAAATCCACGCTTGCACTCGCAAGCTGCATTACAGTCACATTTCCAGTGTTATTTTTCTCTCTCTCTCTTTCTCTCTCTCATCCTGCCTTCCTGGTGGAAAGTAAAATCCTTCGAGCTGAACAGCGGTGACAAGATGAAGTAGCAATGCATAAATTATGGCGGTGACTGTTCTCATCACTCACTGTCTGATGTGCTAATAATCCTGTATGCTGTGTGATCATCTTTTATCACTGCTGTTAATGCCTCGTATGTAAGCAAACACCTGCGCTGTCGTGTTTTTGTCTTCAAGCGACGCCAGCCAATTGTTTACTACGACATGACCGCGAAAGGTTAACCGCCTCGACAGGAAAGCTGCTAATTGTTCACCCGCAGACGTGGAGAAAAACTTTCTGACGTACCGAAACTTAAAGGAAGTGTTTGTCTGGGTGAGTAATAACGTTGTACGAGAACACATGTACGTGAATCTTAAGTGCTAATTTTCCCCTGATTTGACAAGAGTCTTTCTAAATATTTGGAGGGCGTGCTGGAGTCACGTCTCCGCTTTGACGAACGAGTTGACAAAGCCAATCAGTTTGCTTTTTCAGACATTTTTTTTCTTTCAAATGTTAAGAAACGTCTGGTTTGTTTAATAAGTGCTCTTGAGCGTTGAGTAGAGATACGAGAAATGGGATGGGGGGATTTGTTTGACGAGTGTTGAAGGACATTGGGACCATGTTTGTCTAAATTCACTGTCAGGATTTCAGCAGTTAAAAAAAACAAAACAAAACTGATGGTTATACAACATGATTAACCTGTAAAGACTCAAACATCCACCACAAAATGAAACCATCTACTGATGTAACATGTTTAACTCTTTCCCACATAAAGACAACATTTGACAACCCTCCCCTTAATGACGAGTTTTGACACCTGTTATGTCACCAAAGACGTGATTCGATGAACATTAGAATAGGTTCTGTTTTTCAAATGTGACAGATATTGTTATTGGTGGAGGAAACCACAACCTGCATTAAGCTAACCAATAGGATTTAATAATACATTTTCTTTATTTACATTTTTTTCACTTTATTTTTATGTTTTCTTTTTAAATTTTTAATTAATGCTAGTTTTAGCATTTTTATTCAATTTTCATTTTTTAGTGTTTTTAGATTTTATTAAGTCATTTTTATTTTGTGATTTTTGTTTGATTTTTTATTTAAAAAATAAATAATAATAATAATAATAATACAGTGGTACCTCTACTTACGAATTTAATCCGTTCCAGACCGTCGTCGTATAATGAAAAAATCATAAAACGAACAGCAATTTACATGTAAAATGGCTAATCCGTTCCAAGCCCCCCAAAATGACCCCCTAAAAAACTTGAA
>JAPTGZ010000014.1:3378031-3388632 GCA_029814645.1 Fowleria isostigma
TCTCGCTCGCTCTACCTCCCTCCCTCCCTCACTTGCTCGCTCGCTCAGTCAGTCACATTCCAGATAGATTAGGTCACAGTTTAGGTATCCAGCCATGCAGAGCTAATACTCACAGAGCTCCAGCTGAGGACATCATGCAATGTGGACCTTTAATTACATTACACAATGGATGGACAATGCCATTAAGGTGGAAGACTGAATTAATCACACTTCCACCATTCACTCAATAAAAACTGAGATGTTTTAACTCTGCGCTAGGAGTTACTCTTGCTTGACAACCGCAGCCTCTTAGCCCCTGCACAGGTCACATGAGGTCATACAGCAGTAGGGCTGGAACGAAAGAGTCATCTCATGAAACGAGACCAAACACGCTACGAGGCTCATGATACGAAATACTCGCAATACAAAATAAAGATTAAAGAAAATAAAGTTGGCCAGTGTGACCCGGTGTGGGGGGGTGTTTCGGTCGACATTTTATAAAGAGAGACTAACAACACATTTTAATTTACCGATCTACCTGGTTCTGGGCGGCTGTTGGCGGAGTTGGTAGCATGGGTCGTCCAATGATCGAAGAGTTGGCGGTTCAAATCCCGCCTTCAACTGTTCAAGACACTGAACCCTAAATTGCTCCCAGTGAGGCCTGGGAGTGCAACGCATAGTGGCAGCCGCCCGCTGGTGTATGAGTGAATGGGTGAATGTGAGGCTTGTATTGCAAAGTACTTTGGGCGTCATTAATGTGTGGAAAAGCGCGATATAAGTACCGACCATTTAACATTATTTTTGATTATTTCTGTTATGGTAACTTAGTAAGCAATGGGAGGAGCTTATCTTTAGTTGTAGTTGGCAGTGGGAGGAGCTTGTCTTTAGTCTTAGTAAGCAGTGGGCGGACCTTCTTTTAGTGGTGCCATTGCAAATGATCCACCATGCTTGTTTTTCTGATCTACTGTACGCATTTCCAGTGGCGGTCCTTCCTACAGGCAATATAAGTGGTTACTTACAGCACCCCCCAGTGGAGGCCAGAAGGATTGCACTGTAAATACAAGTGTGAGTGTGATCATGCAAAGTAAAACAAGTGTAAATCTTTACTTGAGATGAATTTGCACCTAATTTTTTGGTTTATTTTGTATATTATATAACATGTTAGATGAATCACATTTCATATAATATAATTTTGCTCACAATATTGTGTTATTTATGATTATTTTCTGATTTTATGTTTGGTCTGTGCATTTTTTTTCTCAGCTTCTCTTGTTTTTACTGAAGTTTTTGTACTATTTTACTGTAAAAAAAAAAAAAGTGGAAAAGTTCATTTATTGTTTTTGTTTTTTTATTGTTATAGAAGACATTTATTTTTTGCGCTCTTGAAACTTTACCTTGATTTTAATTTGGGCGTCTCTGAATTTTATTTCGTCATTTTATTCCGCGAAATTTCATGCCATGACATTTTGTAACACCCCTGATACGATACGACGATATTGGGAAAAACTGACTGCGATTTTTTTTTTTTTTTTTACTTTAAATACTCAGGAGGATATAATACCTTTGTGGCGCTGAAAAATGAGTCTTTGTTTTTAGCGATTTTCCTCTTGTTCGTTGCTCATTTTTTAATGTTGTTACCAGTGACTCACTCCAAACTGATTAAGAACAACTGATTGGTGGATCGCTGCGTACAGTAAGTGTCAGGCACCCTTGAAATTAGACGAACACACGTTGCGGTCATTTCCCTCCTTAACTGCAGGATCTATGATATGACTATTGCGCGAACATACATTGCGACAACGACGCTCAATCGAAATGTCGTACAGCGCATCAGCCGTTGGATACAATCTGAACCTCACCTGTATGAGTGCGCTGGTGTGCTTTTAGGTGGGAGCTCTTCGTGTAAACCTTGCGACACCCGTTGAAGTGACACCTGTGTACCCGCCTCCTGCCGTCCGGAGACGCGTCCCCAGAGATGAGTCCCGTCTTGTCCGAATTCTTTGCGATTCCGCCGGTCCTGATTTTGACCGGTAAGTGTAATTCGGCGTGCGTGCCGAGCCAGCTGTTTGTCACGCCGCTGGGCTCCGAATTGGCCTCCGGAGAAGACGGGGGAGTGCTAATGATGGAGGGGCTAAAAGGTCCGGAGCCAACCAAGACGGAGCCCAGAGGGTTGGAGGTAAAGCTGTGTGTGGGCGAGAGCTCCTCCGAACTGTCTGAAGCTTCGCTGCTGGCGTCGGAATTCACACTGTTGGTGTCCAAGATTTGGCTGTCCTGATTGTCCTCCTCGTGGGCTTGGGGGATCTTTGGGTCGGACTCGGCCTTGGCCTTGTCCCCGCAGGCCAAGATCAACTTGCTCCAGAGGTCCTCCTGGCCGTCAAACTTGAGGTCAGATGTGGAGACGTAAGGCTCGCTCTGCAGATAGCGTTCCAGCTCCAAGCATGTCTGGAGGAAACACAAACAAACCAGGAAATACAGTAAGAATAAGTGAATTAGAAACACAACCCCCGGAGAGTGGAAGTTCATTCACACCAGTAAAGGCTTCTGTGGGAAATCCCTTTAAATGATGCATGTGCACACAACCCCAAACACTCTGAGAGGAGATTTTCACTTACAACCGGAAGTTTCAACCAGGAAATGTGGAAATGTGGTGTTTTTCCACAAACAACTCAACACTTTTACTGCCTTTATACAATGATCAGAATAAATGAGTCACAAAACCTTTAGTTTTCTTTGAGAATCAACATTTTCTTATATGACGCGATACAACATATGTTCTCAGTTAAGGAAATGTTCTAGAATACTCCAAATTATTTAATACTGTACTTATGTTCGTTGAGATATTGATTAAAATCTTACTTTTCAAAGGGGGTGGAGTCATTTATGACAAACACTGTATGTTTTATATATGACAGGTTGACCCATAAAGACTCAGTGTCACTTCTGTATCAGTTCCCAAATGAATCATTCTCTCTATTTAACCTTTGTTATGCCATTAATCACCTTTTATTGTTGTAATATTATCCTCTGTATTTTGCAACTTTTCAGTGAAAATAAAGCATTTTCTTAGATTTAATTGACTGATCATGTAGAGGTTCATAAAACCTCAGATTAAAGTTGAAGGTTACTATAAGATGTTCAGCATAAGTGAGTCACAAAACCTTTAGTTTTCTTCAAGAATCAATGTTTTCTATGGGACACGATACAGCAGATCATGTTCACAGTTAAGGAAATGTTCTATAAAACTCAGTTTTGTCCATTTTTAAAAAAAAAAAAACTGTGCTCATGTTCATTGAAATATCGATTCAAATCCTACTTTTCAAAGGGGTTGTACTCATTTATGCTCAACACTGGATGTATTGTGTATTACAGTTGAATATAATGATCATGTTGACCCATAAAGACCCAGTGTGACTTCTGTGTCAGTTCCAAAAATAACTTTTCTCTCTATTTAACCTCTGTTATGCAATTTATCACCATTTATTGTAAGATTATCCTGTGTATTTTGCAAATTTCCAATGAAAATAAAGCACTTTCTTATATTGAATTGACTGATTATGTAGATGTTAGATGAAAAGCTCAGATTAAAGTTGGAGGTTATTATATAAAAACTAAAAAAACACTTAGTTTTCAGCAAACCTTACAATAACTGAACATAAACTAAGTGACTCCATCTGCTGCCATTGATCAAACTCTGAATGAATCACTGCTGTAGATGATGACAGTTCTTCAGAGCCTCTTAACGTCCACATGAGTCATATCGACTGACCACGAAAACACAACAAACTGCATTTTACACCAATTATGTCCGTGTATTAATAGGTTTAGTGAATCAGAACTTCATAAACACTTCAGATCAGTAGATGTTTACGGTCGCCGGTGGATGTTTGGGTCTTTACAGGTTAAACTTACATAACACTGGCTGCTTTTTTTTTTTTTTTTTTTTAAACTCCATATTACTATTAACCACCCACTTTACACAGTGAAACCTGCCTTAATCCAGGCCTCTTAACACGCAGCTGCCATCTCGGTTTCATGACATTTATCCAGGCAGAGCTTGTCACCCCATAAACTCCAACCAGCCTCTGCACCTGAGCGCTGCCAAAGTGTAAACGTGCATTGTCATTTCGGCGGCCGAATGAGTCACCCGCACAAATTTAGAGTCCTTTTAAGGAAGCCACTCAACTTCCCCCCTCCAACATGAGCTATTCAGCTGCTTTTCCTCATGCGTACCTCTGACATGCAATCACATCCTTCCTCAGTGTCAGCCACTCGAGCGGCTGTAAAGATACACTGGCTCCAATTTACTCAGGGGCCATTAAAGTTGAAAAGCAGGACCATTCATTAGGAGGTGCACAGAGACAACAGCTTTGACAAGGCAGATGTAGAATAAATATTTCCTCTAGGCGCGCACTCTTCTGCAGCCTTACACAATATTTTCCAGCTGCACTGGTATCTACTCATGCAAGGAGGGATTGGCTATGGCTGACATTTGATAGTGTGGTGTTGTGGAGCCCATTCACATACGAGGATGGAGGGAAAAACAGGTTCAGAAATCATAAATATGATGTTAAACAAGAGATAAAGTGGGTTATTTTGGCGCTCAATGTGAGGAATCAAATCATAAAGGATGTAAAGAGGAACTGACTATAAGTAGCATTAGGTAGTGTGGTGTTGTGGAGCCATTTTTAATCAAAAAGTAAGTTTAGAAATGATAAATATGATGTAAAACAAGACATAAAGTGGATTTTTGGGAGCTCAGAGCAAGGAATCAAATCATAAAAGATGCAAGGAGGAGTTGGTTATATCTGACATTAGATGGTGTGGTGTTGTGGAGTCCATTCACATCAAAAAATACAGAAAAAAACAAGTTTAGAAATGATAAATATGATGTAAAACAAGACAAAATGGATTTTTTTGGAGCTCAATGCAAAAAAATCAAATTATATAGGATGTAAGGAGGAATTTGGTATGGCTGGCATAAGATAACATGGTGTTGTGGAGCCCATCTTATTCAAAAACAATGAGGGAAAAAAAGTTTAAGTGCATTTTTTTGGAGTTCAGTGCAAAAAGTCATATATAGGAAGCGAGGAGGAGTTGGCTGTGGCTGACATTAGATGGTGTGGTGTTGTGGAGCCCATTCACATCAAAAAATGGAGGAAAAACAAGTTTAGAAATGTTAAATATGATGTAAAACAACACATAGAGTGGATGTTTTTGGAAGTCAGTGCAAGGAATCATATCATATAGGATGCAAGGAGGAATGTGGTATGGTTGACATTACATAATGTGGTTGTGGAGATCATTTTAATCAAAAAAATTGAGGAAAAACAAGTTTAGAAATGTTAAATATGATGCAAAACATGCCATTAAATTAATTTTTTTGGAACTCAGTGCATGGAATCATACCATATATGATGCAAGGAGGGATTTGGTATGGCTGTCATTAAATAAGATGGTGTTGTGGAGCCCATTTGATCAAAAAACAAGTTTAAAAATGTTAAATATAATACAAAACAAGACATAAAGTAGAATTTTTGGAGCTCAGTGTAAGAAATCAAATCATATAGGATGCAAGAAGGAATTTGGTATGGCTGACATTACATAGTGTGGTGTTATGAAGCCCACTTTATCAAAAAACAAGTTGAGAAATGTTAAATATGATGTAAAATACGACATAAAGTGCATGTTTTAAAGCTTAGTGCAAGGAATCAAATCATATAGGATGAAATTAACCAAAAATTCAATCTGATCCAACTCTGACTGAACTCTACATGTGTTTTTTATGATTATTTTTCCACAAATTAACTGCAAGGAGGAATCTGGTATGGCTGGTGGAACCCACTTTATCTAAAAACATGTTTAGAAATGATAAATTTGATGAGCTCAGTGCAATGAATCAAATCATTCAGGATGAAATAAGCCAAAAATTTCATTCCAACCAAACAGTTAAAGAAAACGTTCCACGAAAGTCCAAATTCTTTGAAACTGCTCTTCTATTCATTGAGATATCGATTCAAATCTTACATTTCTCTACTTCTTCATGTCATTTCAGTGCCTAGAACACGACTCTGCACTTCCGATGGGAATATATTATAATAAAATAAAAAAAAATGCGGGGGGTTGCTCATGCCCAGAAACCACCTGGTACAAGAAGTCATGCTCCAAATATATCAGAGCAGTAAAAAGCTCCAGTCCAGAGCCACGCTGGTGTTTGGAGTTACTCTGGACTCATTCATCTTGGCGCAGCAGAGCCTCGACTCCAGCTGTCAGACTGACACACTGATCCACTTCAGCCTGCCAAAAAAACTTCACAACCCAACTGATAACCAAATTGCATGTCAAGCCAAAGGGGGGGTGACGAATACCTGTCCGAGCATCATATTTACCAAAAAAAAAAAAAAAAAAACTTCATTTTTTTTATGCATTACGCACGCAATTACGCACGAAAATGTATCAAGAGCGCAAAAAAAAAAAAGAAAAAGAAAAAGCATGAAACCTGCTCAGTTCCGCTTTGCCACACAATCCCTATCATCGGCTTTGAAATACAATCATAGTGGATGGTATATTCACCTGCTGCCAGTACTCCTCCAGTGATGGTAAGGCTGAGAAATAGCCCGTATCGTGAACTATTTGAAGTTCTTGAAAGATGCTGCACATGGGTAGAACATCCATTTTTTTTTCCCCCAGAGCTTGTACCAAAAAAAAAAAAAAAAAAGAAAGAAAAACAAGCCTATTTAGCTGCACTTAAATCTGTATAAAAAAGAAAAAAAAACAAAACACCCAGTGAATGAATAAACAAGATGCGGTGAAGTGAAGTATCCCCTCTCTGCTTTGGAGCGTTTATGCACGCGACGCAGACGGAAGAAGCGCTTCTTGTTTTCGGCGCACAAGAGCGAGGAGCAGCGGCAGCGGCGGTGGTGGTGGTGGTAGCGGCGTCCGTTTCCCCCCCTTTTTTCTCGCTTGTGTTGGAGATATTTGCAAACACTGCACCGGACTGGATGGGGAACAACTGCGCTCTGCAAACTTCCCTATTCAAACCTCCAAGCCCGGCCCCCCCTTCCCCACGGCAGGATTACGCCTGCACGATGCGCACCAATCAGCGCGCACCAGCGGAGCGGAGCGCAAATGATATCACAGCCGACCAATCACAGCCGCGCTCTGACTTCACTGGGCTCATCCGACGTTTGGATTGGTCCGTTTGACTCCCAGTGCCTGGGATGGGATTGGTGGGTTATTTATAGGCATGTATATAACCGATGATCTACTCGCGTTTCTCGGTAGTGTCTTGTGTCGGCTGCGTGTTTCGCCACAGACAGCGCATGTGAGCCGAAAACAGCGGCGGACTGACGGACGGACGGACGGACGGACGGAGCGACTCTGGAGCTGACAGAAAAACACACACTGGTGTTAGAGGAGGACATGACTTCACCGAAACTAGAAGTGTGGCGAAAGGCTGGTGTTGTCATCAGACTCAATAAAAAAAAAAGTTCCACTGAGTGTTTAGTGTGGAGCAAAAACAGTGATTAAACATGTCACCATCATCATCATCATCATCATCAGATACAGGAGATTACATGACAATAATAGACAGATGAAGGTTATGTGTGTCTGTTTCTTTATTTTTAACTTTATTCTTTGACATTTGTCACTATATATTCTTACATTCTTGACATTATTTTGTTTTGGTTCCTTTAATTTATTGTGTTTTATTAGTATTTTTTATCTTTATTGGGTACATTTGTGTTCTTATGTGTATTTTTTGCTTTTTCTCTTATTTTTATTTTATTTATTTACAATTATAATGATTGATCGATGACTTCACTGAAACTGGAAGTGTGGTGAAAGGCTGGTGTTGTCATCAGACTCAAACAGGAAGTTCCACTGAGTGTTTAGTATGCAGCGAAAAACAGTGATTAAATATGTCACCATCATCATCATCATCATCAGATACAGGAGATTAAATGAGAATAACATAAAGAAATGGAGTTAAAACAATATAAAGATGAAGACCATGTGTGTCTGTTTCTTTATTTTTAACTTTATTCATTGACATTTTCTACTATATATACTTACATTATTGACATTATTTTGTTTCGGTGCCTTTAATCTATTGTGTTTTATTAGTATTTTTCTCTTTATTGGGTACATTTGTGTTCTTATCATATGTATTATTTTGCTTTTTCTCTTATTTTTATTTAATTTATTGATAATTATAATGATTGATTGATGACTTCACTGAAACTAGAAGTGTGGCGAAAGGCTTGTGTTGTCATCAAACTCAATAAAAAAGTTCCACTGAGTGTTTAGTGTGGAGCAAAAACAGTGATTAAACATGTCACCATCATCATAATCATCATCATCATCATCAGATACAGGAGATTACATGAGAATAATAGAAGGATGAAGGATATGTGTTTTTCTCCATTTTTACATTATTCGTTGACATTTTTTACTATATATTTATATTTTGTGTGCTTTATTAGTATGTTTTATCATTATTGGGTGCATTTGTGTTGTTATATTTTTTGCTTTTTCTCTTAATTTTATTTTATTCATTTACAATTATAATAATTGATTGATAACTTCACTGAAACTGGAAGTGTGGCGAAAGGCTAGTGTTGTCATCAAACTCAATAAAAAAAGGTCCACTGAGTGTTTAGAATGCAGCAAAAACAGTGATTAAACATGTCACCGTCATCATCACCATACACAGGAGATTAAATGAGAATAACATAAAGAAATGGTATTAAAACAATATAAAGATGAAGGTTATGTGTTTTTTCTCCATTTTTTACATTATTCATTGACATTTTGTACTATATATTTATAAGTTATTGTGTTTGTTAGTATTTCTTATCATTATTGGGTACATTTATGTTCTTATATTTATGTTTTTTTGCTTTTTCTCTTATTTTTATTATATTCATTGACAATTCTAATTATTGATTGATGACTTCACTGAAACTGGAAGTGTGGCGAAAGGCTTGTGTTGTCATCAGACTCAATAAAAAAGTTCCACTGAGTGTTTAGTGTGGAGCAAAAACAGTGATTAAACATGTCACCATCATCATCATCATCATCATCAGATACAGCAGTTTAAATGAGAATAATATAACGATGGTTATGTGTTTTTTCTCCATTTTTTACATAATTCATTGACATTTTTTACTATATATTTATAATTTATTGTGTTTTATTAGTATTTTTTATCGTTATTGGGTGCATTTGTGTTTTTATATTTGTTTTTTTGCTTTTTCTCTTATTTTTATTATATTCATCGACAATTCTAATGATTGATTGATGATTTTAACTGAAACTGGAAGTGTGGTGAAAGGCTTGTGTTGTCATCAGACTCCAAAAAAAAGTTCCACTGAGTGTTTATTATGCAGCAAAAAACAGTGATTAAACATCACCATCATCGTCATCATCATCATCATCATCATATACAGTAGATTAAATCAGAATAATATAAATAAATGGTATTAAAACAGTATAAATATGAAGACCGTGTGACTATTATGTGTATTTTTTTCCCTTTTCTCTTATTTTTAACTTTATTTATGGATATTTTCTACTGTATATTCTTATATTATTGACAATATTTTGTTTTGGTGCCTTTAATTTATTGTGTTTTATTCGCATTTTTCTCTTTATTAGGTACATTTGTGTTCTTTGTTTTATATGTGTGATTTATTGTGTTTGTTTTTTGCTTTTTCTCTAATTTTTTACGTTATTCTCTGTCATTATTCACTTATATTTACATTATTTTGTTTTTAAAATCATACCTAAAAAGTCAATTTGTCAGTCGTGAAGTCAATATTTACCAGATAATATGTAACACTATGAATTTAAAACATGTCAGTGCATCTCATGGTGCTACAATTGAGGATATGTTGTTTTTTTTTTATTTTATTTTGTGAATAATTATTCAGATCAATAGATAACTTCAGACTGGCAGCTGGTTCCATTGTTTGATGGTTTTAAAAGAAAAAGCCGACTGTGCAAAAGCAGAACATCTTTTAATGATTGATTGATTGATTGATTAGTGACTTGACTGAAACTAGAACTGTGGCTTATGTCGTTATCAGCCTCAAAAAAAAAAAAGTTCCCCTCAGTATTTATTATGCAGCGTCCTGGCAAACCGTGATTAATATGTGGTCACGTCACCATCGTCACCATCATCATTATTGTTTTTATTATTATTATCTTATCACTAGTGAGTTTAAGGGAAACACTTTAGTGCTCACTTCTCGTCTGAGTGGGTGAATATAAACCAACACACTTCAACACTTCTGATTTATCAGTTCATGTCACCAGACGGTTGAAAGATTAACGTTGTGCTGTGTCCTCAGATGAGTTTGGACAACTAAAACCTGTCATAAGTTGATATTTTTTTCACTATAGTTTGCAATTTTAGATATTAGTGTGATTTAATACAGTGAGAAAATAATTTGTTGTGACATCACTAGTGAACTTGGTTAATGTATTCATTTTTTTGCACTATTGTCTTCATATATCACTATATTTAAGTATGTATTATTATTATTACCTCCGCCAAGGAGGTTATGTTTTTGCCGGCGTTTATCTGTCTGTCTGTCTGTCTGTCTGTGTACAAAATAACT
>JAPTGZ010000014.1:4410372-4423692 GCA_029814645.1 Fowleria isostigma
CACTTGTTTTATGTTCAGTTAATGATTAATAATATTAATAGTTAATTCAGTTTTTATTGCTGGAAAAATTCCCGTTTTTTTTTTTTTTTTTTAGTTTCTGTTTTTGATGTGATAACCCTCAACTTTAACCTGAGGTTTTATGAAACATTCTAATGATCAGTAAATAAAATTTGGGAAAATACATGATTTTCACAAAAAAACACAAAATAGGGAGGACAATATTGGTGCACTCTGTACTATACTATAGTAGTAATATACTACACTGTCTATACTACACTACATTACACTATACTATTCTATTTTATACTATATTATACTATACTAATATACTACACTATATTACACTACACTATACTATTCTGCTCTATGCTATATTATACTACTCTTTACTACACTATACTATATTACACTGTACTATATTACACTACACAATACTACACTACACTAATACTAGCTGTAATTTGGTAAATTAATTCACATTTTGTAGTATTACTATGTATTGCATTCCCCCGACAATTTACAACCAAAAAACAAAACATTGATTTTCATTGATAATATTGGTGCACACTATACTATATTATACTACACAGTTCTACTGTATACTATATTGTACTATACTAATGTACTACACTATTCTATTCTATGCAATATTATACTACTCATTACTACACTATACTATTCTACATTGTATTATTACACTACATGATACTATACTACACTGTACTATATTATACTAATATATTACACTATATATACTATTCCATACTGTACTACACTGTACTATACCACTAATTCACATTTTGTAGAATTACTATCTATTGCATTCCCCTGACAATTTGCAGCCACATAAAATGGCTCATTTTACGAAAGGCAAAACAGCTATTGAAAAACAACATAAAACATTGATCTTCTGCCTGAACAGACATCTTTACTTCTTGTGCCTTTAGTTTAAATCCAAGGAGAATCAAATACATACACTGCGTGCACAACAAGTCTAACAAGCAAAGCGAAACCTCATGCCTACATAGTTTTAGTTTACAACCTTTGGATTCTGAGCATGTTAGCAGCTGCAGAGAGCTTAATGTTAACAGCTTTTGTGAACAAGGTACAATATAGCACTGATTTAGCAAATGCAGTAGCATGTTTTCCCATCCAGCAAAGACAAAATACTCTTTTATGCTCAGTTAAGTGAATCAGGTCTGAGAGTGAGACTCCTAAACATGCAAAGCACTGTAAAATTGAATATAACACTTTTTAATCTTATTCCAGTCATGAAAAAATATCAATATGTGCACCAATGAACACCCCAAAAAGTTGAAATAAGCCTATTTTTGACCATTACTTTTAGCATATAGTCTACTTCCTGCATGTATTGAGTTTTTGTTCATTAGAATTTATCAAAAAGTATATAATACCTCATGCAGATACTCCCCCCCTCCCCCCCCCATATATGATATTATCAAATTGGCAAGTGCACGCAATGTGACTGGTGAGTGCCAAGTGAGGGTTTTTGCCGCTGCTATCAAAGTTTTTCTCTTATCAAGACACAATGAATAACACGGTTAATGTGCAAAAAAAAAAAAAAAAAACTTACCTGCAGCTTGAGCCACTGTGTGCACGTTTGTACCGATGTCTTCCAGCCAAAAAAGCACCAGCCACGTAACCAAAAACAGCCTCATTTCACCTGGAAAATATCAGGATCTTCCAAGAGATGTGTGGAATTGGTGTGTGAGGGTACAGCAGCAACTGGATATTTTCTCCAAGTCCCTGTAGGTTTAACTGATAGCAATAGAATTCTCAGAGGGAGTGTTTTTTTTTTTTTTCGTTTTTTTTTACTTTATTCTAGAATTTCAGTTCATATCCAGTTTCCTTTTATAACTACTGCTTTGATCAGTCTTTACAGTATTTTTTTTTATGTGCAGAAACATTACAGGCTCTGAACTGAAATTAGATAGTGTCAAAAAAAAAAAACCCAAAAAAATAAAAAATCCAGGTGAATATTTCACTGTAGCTTGCACTCTATCAGTCATTCTTAACGCGAGCGATTAAGATCAGAGTTCATTTTTTCGGCCTTGGCTCTAGGTGTAATTTACAGATAAGTAACCGTGTAGTTATAGATTACATCTGACGTCAAAGTTCTTTCTTTCATGGCGATGAAGTCGAATAGAGGCTGAGGTTCACTTATGCAGCACTTATTTTTTTTTAAGTTTAAACCCAATTTTTAGTACTTAATTCCAATAACACAATGTTTTTCTCATATGTTTGTATATAATCCAAGGCACACGGGACTGTTGTCTATCAGACTGACATGACTTTTACAAAAACATTGGCAAAAAATATGGCCCAGAGTGTTGGAATTAGACCAAAACATGTTATTGCAAAAATGTACAGCCTGGTCTTGAAAGATGTGCTATTATCTGGCTTGACATTCCAATGCACCGATTTCGTTAAAGTTGCGAAAAATTGTCCAAATTTGTCCATCCAAAATGAACTGTGCTATTTTCAAGTGGCTACCATTCCCACATGATTGATCCTAAAATTATTCTGAAACACGACAAATGTGTGGACCAGCCTAAAGATTCTATATACAACACATCGTAATGATATCGCGTATGGTTTTTGCACAAGATAACCATGTCAAACCCCATTCGCATACAATGGGAACAGAATGCTGACAGCTGATTGGCTGAAACTGTCTCATCTAGTGGAGAGAGTTGGGTTTTACAAACAACTCTTCATAACTCTCACATTTTTGGGGTTTCAGCAACGATTTATGCATCAAAATGTTGGAAAAACTGTTTTCTTGCAAAATCTATTCACATTTTAATCTGAAAATGTATCATTTTTGATGTACACACCTCTAAGCACACACAGTACCAATTTTTCTCTCATTCACTCCAATGTTACTCAGACCCAGACTTTACAACCAGTTCGTCTTTGGTACTATTTTTTGCTTTTATATCACACCTAACCACAAGTCCTACATTTGGAAAATGTAGGAACGTCTAGTTCTACATGCAAAGCTGCATTTACAGACCCAGAGCATTTCGTGCATCAGAAATCCAGCCTTTACATACACCAGAATGCTTTGAATGTTATGATCATTCTTTGTTGATTAGAATTTTCAATTTCCTGTTTTTGTTAATATGTTCAGAATTTTTTTTTTTTTTCAATTTTTGTTAATTTCATTGGTTATTTTGTTTTTTTTTTTTTCATGTTGTTAATTACTTTGTTCAAATTCTTTGTTATCTTTATTATCTCCAAAAAACCCAAAATCAATATGCTCCTTACGTCTGCTCTACACAGACTGGCATGCACTATGTCCTCTGCTGTTTCTTTTTATTATTACATATTTATTAGCATAACGAGAAATGACATGAACAAAATCACCAAGAAAATGGGCAAGGTAATCAAGAACATTAATGAAAAACAAGCAAATAAATCAACCTACAATGGGAGATGTCTAAGAAAAATATTAGAAATGAACATAATGATGAAGAAAATAATCAGTAAAATGAGCAAAATGTGGAGATAATGAAGAATTTTAACAGGGTCATTGAGGAAATGAACAAAAAAGTAAACAAAATAAACAAAGTAATCAAATTAATAAATGAATTAGGTTGATCATATTAACAAAAAAAATCAATTAATGAAAACAAACAGTATTTAGTGACAAGAAGATTAATAAAATCAGCATACAAGGGGTGATGTAGAAGAAAAATAATATGAATGAACATAATGAAGAAACTATTAAACAGTAAAAAAAAAAATTGCTCACATTGCATGAGTTTACTATGACAGCCCAGTTGGCAGCGGGTTCTAAGTTGTATTACATCTCTTGTTTTGATTGGGCGGCAATTCACTTCAATTCAACCGTACTTCAATTGTCACCAACAAGGAAATATCAGCTCACACCGTTGACAGCACATCTCAGCAACGAACACAATGTCTGGACACGCCCACTTTGATAATCTCCTATGATTGTTTGACATGTACTATTTTTAGCTCCTCTAAAATAAGCCCCGTGGGTGTAAAAATAGACTATAAACTAGTTAACTTCACATGCAAAACTTGCAAATAAGCACATCAGACTTTTGCTCTGATTGTGTTCTTTGCAGTTTTCAGAACTGATTAATGATGTGTATTAATGCTGTGTGCAAGAAATCAACTTGTTATTGACTAATTTGACAGTGAAGTAATGAAATCATTGGTGTGTTGGTGTTCTTAATGACATTGAATGATAATTTTGTGTTTTTTAACTGATATTTTGCATCCAAGGTTTCTGCGGGCCATTGAAAAGCATTAAAAGTCATTAAATAGTATTTTTGAATTTTATTTTATTTTTTTTTTGCAACCAGACATGGTAACTTTATTGACCTTGATTTTCTACATAATAAAAGTTTTTTCTTTGTTTTTTTTTTTTATTTTTTTTATTTCATAGATGTAATAAAGTCTTGTTAGGTCCTCCAATAACACACTTCTATTAGTGCCCTATAAAGGGTTAATATTAATGCTGCAAAAATAATTGTATCAGTATGAGCTAATCTGAAAATGAGTGTGTAAATTTATCATGAATAATGTCCTTGAAAAAAGAAAAAAAAAAAAAATCCCTGGAAAACTGTCTGTAGAGATATGCCTGCGTAAACCTTCTGTGATAATGCCGGGACTTTACAATTCACAGCACTTCACCTGCGTCACCAACAAGGAAGTAGCAGCTCGCAGTTGAAAACATACTTACACAATATGTGGACAACCCCACTTTGATAATCCCGGAGTATTTTTAGCACATGTACTATTTTTAGCTCCTCTAAAATTAGCCCCCAGGGGTGCAAAAACAGACTATAAACGAATTAACAGTAAAATGAGGTGAAATTAAACATTTGTTACTCTAGAGACACAAATAATGCAATCTGAACTGTTTGCTGCTGCTGCAAATGCTAATTTAAAGTCAATTGTTTTCCACTAAAAAGCACGTGCAACATGAATAAAGCATGAGCATGTCCTACAGGCAGATATTTAAATAATCTAAGTTCTTTATAAATAAATAAAATCCAGTATTTATCACACCTTTCAGATATAGACCAGCCAACCTAATACAGGCGTCTCAAACTTTTAGTTAACTAACTTACAAAACTCATGCTATTGTTTTAAGTCGCTTTTATAGGGAACTTCAACATCACCCCATGCCCAATACCAAATCTGTCAAATGAATTCATGTAGCAATTCTGGATGTCAATGATTATTTCCAACTCAATGAAAAAGAATGGGGAAAGAAAAATATGTTTACAATGCCTAAATGTAGATAATATCGTGATCACAGCATGACCTCCGGATGTCTACCTGTTGCGTGTGAAGTTATTTGCAGTTGGAAATCGGTTTTATACCGCGAGGCATCTGATCTAAAAATAGCACACAGGCTAAAAATAGTAAGAGATCATGAAAGGTGCATTGTCCAGACATATGCACTTTAATCTACAATGCTCAGGTGTGGCTTGCCGTTTCCTTTTGGTGACGCAACAGCAGTGGAAAAAACATTGATTGCAGTGGTGCGTGCAACTGAAAACATCCTTGACTGTGTTTTGACAGGTTTCACTTTTACAATTTGATAGCAGAAAACATTAGGAAAACTGCAAACAACGTTGACAGACAGCATTGACCATGTTTTGTTTGGTCAATTTTATGTCCGTTCTCACATTCAGGTTTGCGGCGCATTCTAAAAAGTTGCCTATGGGCCTAGTAGAGCTAATAATAATGGGTTAAAATAAGAATATAAGAGTGATTGTAATCCGGATTTGGTGTTTGTCAGCGGAAAACGGGAAGGGATTTGTTATTTGAGTATTGATGGACATTGAACAGGATTGTATTTCAGCCTAAGCCGAAGTTGAACACTGATTATTTAAACACTATATCAACAATCATTATCCATATATAGGAGCTAAATTTGTAATAAAATATATAAGGAGACGTCAATACCCTGAGAAAAATAAGCTTATGATCCTATTAAGTGGCGCTATGAGTGATGTCAAATCAAATCAAACTTTATTGTCATTAAGTTTGTAAATACAACAAGTGCATACAAAATGAGATGGTGTTTTCTCTCTGGAGTCCTGTACAATAATTAAAACTGCGAGGCACGCAAAAATTTAAAAGCATACCATGTGATGTCTTTGTGGCAAAGACGGAGTAACAGCTAGTTTGGTGTGTAACGGCTCATTGGAATGCATCTACACATTGTTAGAAGCTGCCAAACGGACATTTCCTCGACATGCTTCCGCATATTCTTCAAGAGCAAGGTGAAAAAGTATTAAGTGGGGCTAAAATCACTGAAGCTGCAGAGGCATCTTCTCCAATTTTGACCAAAGAGGAAGTTAAAATAGGGTAATCTCTGCTACTTTCAAATTTTTAATGTTTCTATTTATGTATTTTCACAGTCTGATAGTTAAAGGTTTTGCAATGAAATGCAACCTTCTTTACTTTCTTTAACTTTCTTTAAGCTAACAGTGTGTAAGTGATTAATCAAATTAGTTCTCATAATAATTTGTCTCTTGCCATTGACCGTAATAGTTTTATTTCTTCTTTGTTGACCTCTACAATACAGACTTACACACACAAACGGCAGTTTAATGAAAAAAGGGGACCTTATGTTAACCATGTGCACAAGCGTCAGGAACTTCTCTGGGCTTTGAGGCATCTGGATGGACCATCACTCAATGGAAATGTAGATTAATGTCTTTTTTAAGAAGAATTTTTACATTGCCATTGAGCACTTTAGATCAAAAATTTACACAAAAATCATTAACAATAACTTTAAAGCCAGGATTTATCATTTGTCTGTGATGCACCATTGACGCTAAACAAAAACCCAGAAGATTTATGGAGCTACACATCCCATCTTCAAGATAACTTTTCTAGGCACGTCCATGCATGTTTTAATGAGACAATGCAAAGGCCTGGATGAGGAAGACGACGGTGCAGATATTGGTATGACTTGATGCACTTCCCCATTTAGAGATGATGGTAGAATGACCCTGAACTGTTGTTGCCTGGCCAACCATCCATCTTTTTCAATGAGAAATCTGTCCGGAATTGCGGGGCTTGAATCCAAATATGAAGGTGGGACTAACAAGCGCTGAACAAACCAACCACAGATAAGATGGACGTGATGCTTTTGTCAGAGAGACTTAAGAATACAGGGAGTAATCTGTAATTAAATCCTTGTTTTTGAGTCAAACAATTGACAACAGTGTAAAGAGATTTGCAGACTTGGAACTAGGGCTGCACAATATCGGAAAAAACTGACAGTACGATTTTTTTTTTTAACCCTTTGATATATTGCAATTTTCTTCCTCATTTTTGGTGATTTTCTTCATTTTCAGTGATTTTCCTTTTTTGGTGATTTTCTTTGTTTTCAGTGATTTTCCTCTTCATTTTCAGTGGTTTTCCTCATTGTTTTCAGTGATTTTCTTCTTTGTTTTTGGTGATTTTTATTTTTTTTTTGTTTTGGTAATTTTCTTCGTTTTCAGTGATTTTAGACATGAACACATTGAGTTTAACTTCCCATCTACATTGGAGGACCTATGATGTGACTATTGTGCACACATACATTGCGATGAGAATGCTCAAACGATATATTGTGCTGCTCTACTTGGAACTGACTTTGACTCGCGACAAAAAGAAGTCGGTACGCATGGCATTGCAAAACACCTGCCCCCCAGACTTGTGACTGGTCTGGTATAAAATAGATCGGGCAGATTTCATAGCAAATGGCCCAATTCCAGACTGTTTTCTCAGTATTGAATACACTAAGAAAACCGGATGGCTGGCAAGGTTAGAGCTGTTGCACACCTGCATGAAAAATGGGTCAAAATTATACCTGAAAGACTCCGTTGCTTGTTGTCAACAGCCTCTAAATGGCAACATTATGTATGACTGCTTAGAACTTCCAAATAACCTCTACTAAAAAGGAAACACCAGTATTCCAGTTACTTTCAGGAATTCAAATGAGTCTGGTTTTAATCTTATTTACATGACAGGAGAGCGGAAAGAGCCGACAAGGTCTTCCATCATTAAGTGAGGATGAGGTTGGCAGTAAGGTTAACTTTCATTTTGACGAATGCTATGATCTAACTGCTGCCTTTTTTATTATAAGGTGAAATAATACTAGGACTGCTGCTGTTGTAAACCATCCTGATCGTTACCCATGTTTCCATATCCTTTGATTACTTCATATTGTGCAACTCGGTGTCTATTGTAGTCTGGTCACGCCTTTCAAATGGAAATATCTGACTCTACATGGAAGTGATAGTTTTATCTGATTGGAGTCGGTGATGTGTGTGTGTGTAATGATTTCCGTACTACTTGGCGTGACTCATTTTTGCTTTGTTTGCTCTGTCACATTTTAACACACACATGTTTGACTTGGAGAGGAGTGTTGGAAAAATTTTTGTAAAGTTAATAAAAAGGTCCAGTATAAACATGTGAAACAGTCGTGACTCACACTAGGCATCCTTTGTCTGTCCCACGTCTGGTTGTCTGTTTTTCCTTGAGTGTTGTCCCCCTCCCCCACTGTCATTTCTGTGTCAGTTGCTCTGTTTACTGTGTCTGTTTCCCTCATTTACCATTTCTCCGCTACTGTCTCTAGAACGTTCTTCTGAAGGTTCATCATACCTTGAATTGTGTCCATAATCAACCGCAAGGCTTCTGAAACTATGGGTGTTTCCTGCGGGGTATTTTCTGGTGTTATATCTGGATAGTGGGGATTCGAATTGGAAAACCTTGCATCCATTCATCCTTAATTTAACCAAAAAATGCAGCTTTTTTGTTTTTTTGTTTGTTGGTCCGTTGACTGTATTTAAATTTGGTGTGGTCTTTTGATAACTTTGCAGTTAAAAACAATGCAAGGCTTTTTGCCCTCCAGTCTGAGGTGGAGCAAAAAATCACGTGTGTGTGTGATGTCACTCATCAAGGGGTCCATACTACTATTTACATTTCATTTATACATTTGATATATTTTTCAAAACTATAATATTTTTCATTAAATATCATATCATGATAATAATGTATAATAATGATATAATAAAGACATATTTCTCACTGTTTTCCCTCTTGCTCAGGTTCTGACATTATATCACAACTCCTTACAATCATCTTGTCAAAAAAACAAATAGCATCTTGGGAATTATTGTTAGCTTGCTGCCTGTGTGAATGCAAAACACAAAAAGCCCCCCGGGAGAGTAGTTTCTAGAATGAAATTCGAGGCGGGCAGTTCTTATAACTTGACCGTCCAAAAGCACCTAATTACACTTACTCTTTGGGTAGTGTATCAAATGGCATTTCTTACAGCTGGTACACAACTTCCTGATTGTGCTCTTCCCTTCATTATAAGATACAAGTCAATGGAAAATTCAAGCAGTCGTCAGTGTAAAGTTGTCATATCTTGATTTAAGGCAGTTTCCTAACTTTTGGACATTGACATATTTGATAATGTTGGCACTGTACAACATCTCGGGACTAGAAATGAAAAAAAATCAAGATGTGAATGAAGAGTGGTCTTTCAGCTTAAATTCAAGGGGTTTAACAGAGATATTGCATTAACCAGGTAGGAATTACTACCATTTGAATCATAGTGTGTCCATTTTCAGAGGCTTAAAAGTAACTGGACAACTGACTGAGAAACAGATCCATCTCCAGATGTATCCTGTTTCCTATTTATTCAACAGCAATTGATGCAGATAAAATACTGATGGAGCTAGAATTCTAGATGATTCCGGATGATTAATTTGCATTTGGTAGCTGGTCACTGGAATTCCTGGTATTGGATCTAAAGAGGTGTCTATGCAAATGAAGGAGGCCATCATTTGGCTGAAAAACAAGATAAATCCATTACAGAAATAGAAAACTTTAGGAGTGGTCTTGTCTACTTGGTACATTCTTTTAAAAAATTATTGCTGATGAGCTCAGCAACAACCAAAAGGCCCGGAAGACGGTAGAAGACAAATAAAGTGGATAATTACAGAATTCTTTCATTGGAGAAGAAAAATCGGAAGCATCTCCTGGAGGAAACTCAGCGTTTGGTCACCAAAATAAATTCATAACACAGCACTAGACCCCAGTGTACCGCATTATTTGCCTGACCTAGTGGAGGCAGTGCTGTAGCATGGACATGTGTGGCTGCCGATCGAAGAAACTTTGATCAGATCCAGACAAATGGTACAAAACCGACGGGGTGATGCTTCAGTTTGAAGATTGATAGTGACCCAAAACACACTACAAAAGAAACCCAGGAAAGAAATGGTATGTGTCTCAACCCCAACAGAGGATGCTTTTCACTGACTGAAGACTAAACTGAGGGCACGAAGACTCACAAATGAGCACCAACTGAAGACAACTGTCATTAAAGCCTGGAAAGTATCTCCAGGACCAAACTCGGCATTTGGTTATGTCTATGTTCATTGACCCATACTTCTCATTGACTCCTCATATTTATAAAGATCTTGGTTTGTCCAGTTACTTTTGAGCCGCTGAAAATCGAAGAAGGTTGCATAATAATGGCTGTAATTCCTAAATGACGTTATTTTTTGTGAAACGTGTCTGTATGGAACTCTGTGCTGACGTGCAACAAAAGTCAGTCAAACAGTAACTTCAGTGGCTTTTCCGAAGACGCTGGAAACTTTCTGGAGGAAAAGAACTTTGTCAACAATGGAAAAAACACTTTTATTACATGTTGTATTTTTGATAAGTTTCTTTCGAGTGCAGTAAAACCCAGTAAACAGAATCGTCATCGCGTTGCAGATGGAAGATGTGACGTTTTCAAAGAGGCTGACGTCTGAAGGCGGCATGACTGTATAATCTATACCACTAAGAAAAGCAGATAATAAGAGTAGCTTATCTCCCTGCACTAAAACCGTTGTTACGTTTGACATCATAGCTGTGGGTCAAAGCGGTACTTGTAAACAGCGCGTTAATAATTGGTGACAGTGTTGGGGAAATTACATGATCCGTGTTATCCTAATGACGATATATTGAACATATATTACATCGTTTCATCATCTATCATTTGTATGTCCTATATTGTGCTAATGAAACATTATCCCTTGAAGACTCAGCTACTTTTGCAGCACTTTCAAAAATACGTATTCCTCTATATTTGAGTTTTCTTAAGTGATTTGCATTTTCACGTTTTTTTATCCTAGTTTATGTGCTTTCAGTATAAATCCTGTATTTTCCCATATTTGATTTACTGATCATTTAGATGTTCATAACAGCTCAGATTAACGTTGAGGGTTATGTCAAAATTGGAAAACAAAAAAAGTATAAGGATAAAATGGAACATTTGATTTCTCCAACAGTTATATTGCACTTAACCTGTGAAACATGTTAATACAAACAACTGGTATTTATTTCAACAGGAATTTTGATTGTTGTTTTTAACCGGCAATAAAGCAGTTGAATTTACTTAAAGGAGCTAAAGGTAATTTGGTCAGTTTTAGCTCAGATTTAGCATGTACTGTTTGAAATTTAGCCCAATTTGAGATTTGACAACAATAAAAAGGCCTTAAATTACAGAATTTCAGCCTGAAAGATCATTACTTTTTTCCAATATGCAGGAAAAAAGTTAAGATTTTATCTGCCTTAGCTTTCTTGCAGTTGGAATATTAAACCTAAACCCTGTTCACTGTAATCCCAGATAGGCTAAGGTTACTTAAAAGTAATTGAAAAATGTGGTGGCCTTAAAAAAAATTAAGCAATGATTAATTCACTTTTTTAAGTACACTTAACTTTAAATCTTTTGTAATATCGACTATCTTGCATAGTTATTACACTTAAATTAAGTTCAATGCACTAAAGTCCAAGTTAATTTAATAAATATCTAGTAATAATAACTATGCAAAGCAGTTCATATTTCAAAAGATTTTTAAGTTAACTGCACTTAAAAAGTTCATAATTATTTAATTTTTTTAACTTATCTGGACTTGCAGTGCATAATTTTCAGTATCCCATTTCAGAGTTTGGGCCCTAAAGCAAAATGCTTTTTTTTTTTTTTTTCTAGATATAAAATTGCATATGATCTCAACACTATCCAAAACAACTCAAATAAATATGCACAACAACATGGATCTCCCTTATGTTTTCGAGCTTGTATTGTCTGATTACGTTGGAGCCAACAACAAACATTAGGGACTTTTTACTCAACAAAAGGCTTTTATGTATGTACCTAATCTCTGTAATCAACACACACATAAACTCTTATCTAAACAAACCCTTCTGTTCACACCTCTCCTGCAGATGTGTACGTACTGTGGCCTGTGCCCCAGCGTGAGTGGGTGTTACAGGGCTGAAACAGTAGGTGGCGATGTGGAGGGAATTCTGTCATTTTTCAACAAATATGGAAGTCAGAAGAAGACAAATGCAGGGAATACTTTTCTATCTGTTAGTCTGTTTGAGGCAAAGTGGAGACGAGCGATAGGTGACGTCCGGTATTCTGAGAATGTAAGGAATAGAGCTGCACAGTGTATCGTTGAGCATCGTCATCGCAATGTTCGTGTGCACAATAATCACATCGCAGGTTCTGCAATGTACGAGGTAAATGAACTCATGGTGTTGTCATCTAATTTCTAATAGCTGTGGCGCAGGTGGTAGAGCGGGTCGTCCAATGATCGAAGGGTTGGTGGTTGGATTCCCGTCTCCAACTGTGTCCGCATGTCGAGGTGTCCTTGGGCAAGACACCGAACCCTAACTTGCTCCCAGTGAGGCCTGATAGTGCCTGTAGTCGTGTATGAGTGGGTGAATGTGAAGCTTGTATTGTAAAGCGCTTTGAGTACCATTAATGTGTAGAAAAGTGTTACATAAGTACAGACCATTTAACATTAAAAAATGAGCAACGAACAAAAGAAAATTGCCAAAAAAAGAAGAAAATCACAGAAAACAAGAAGAAAATCAGCAAAGAAGAAAATCACAGAAAATGGGAAGAAAATCACTAAAAACAAAAAGAATCACCGAGAACAAAGACAATCACTGAAAGCAAACAGGAAAGTCAGCAAAAACAAAGACTTGGTGCCAAAAAGAAAAGCATCATTGGTTATCTGGAATTATTTTGGCTACAGGAGGATGAAACGGAAACGCATGGTCTGTATCGACAGTGCCTTACACCTTTAATCATTTATTTTGGTGCCATACAGCTGTTACGTCCTCCTGAGTGTTTTTTTCAAATCGATATAGATAGATAGAGAGAGAGAGAGATAGAGAGATAGAGAGAGATATATAGATAGAGATATAGAGATATAGAGATAGAGATATAGATAGATATAGATATAGCAGGGT
>JAPTGZ010000014.1:4448565-4460563 GCA_029814645.1 Fowleria isostigma
TGCTGTAAAAAAAAATGTATAGTGGACAGTTACCAATTTAAAAAACTACATGTATGACCTACAATATCACGATACTATTTTTGTAGTAGTCATTCCCTTGATTTCTTGTGTTTCAGCAGATCTCATGTATGACTAGAGATGTAAGAAAATATCGCAATATGCGATGATACGATACATCATGAAATGAAATATTGCGATATATTGCAGAACTGATATTTTCTTACACCCTAACAAACAATTGGCTTAATTTAACATTAAGAACATTTTTCTTAGTAGATGAAATTGGTATTTTTTTTTTTAGATGAAAAGAGGAATATCGCAATTTTATCATTATTGCAATGCTATACACAAATATTGGAAGTTTTTCCAATGTTGTGCAGCCCTACTCTCCACTGCTGTCAAACTGAGATTAGTGAGTAAAGAGTAGTACAGGTGTCTGTAGTCGCCTAATATGCATTAAAGCAATGTTTATCACAGTTTAAGATCCTGCTCAAATGTTCAGATTTTATTCACTGTGAAAAGCATGTATTGTAGACATTGTTATTAATTTAAAAATTACATGTATGACCTACAATATCACAGTACTACTGCTGGAGTACTCATTCCCTTGAGTTCTTGTATTTCAGCAGATCTCATGTATGACTAAGGTGTTAGAAAATATCGTGATATTTCACGATACCGGTACAATATCATGAAATGAAATATTGCAATGTATTGCAGAACTGATACTTTCTTACACCCCTACAAATAATTGGCTCAATTGAACATTGTTAAGGAACATTGTTAAGGAACATTTTTCTTAGTAGATGAAATTGGTATTTTTTTAAGTGAAAAGAGAAATATTGCAATCTTATTATTATTGCAATGCGATACACACATATCAGAAGTTTTTCCAATATCGTGCAGCCCTACTCTCCACTGCTGTCAAACTGAGATTAGTGAGTAAACAGCAGTACAGGTGTCTGTGACTAGTCGCCTAATATGCATTAAAGCAATATTTATCAAACCAAAACAAAAATTGTAATTGAGTTTTGTTTATAAGTCTGCCTTGTGGTTATCAGAAATTATAGTCATGCATAATTCATGAGGCAGTCTGCACCCAGAGGCCTGCATGGTGAACACTGTAAAACTCTTTTACACATTAAAAAGAAATGACCACAGCCCATACAATGTGCTCTCCAGCTTCCAGACCGCCGTTTATTCTCCTTGTGGATAATGGATCCATGTAGACGATGTGACGTCGTACACTTATCCTGCATTTTCTGCAGGCGCACTGAGGTTTTACATCAGAAAATCAGATTTGGCCATCATTGCCTCAGAAATATAAATGCCCTGTTTCGGATTGCATTTGTAAATTTTTTATTTACCTCAACTGCAACACAATGCAATATGCTGCCAGACTATTTATAGCGCGCTGTATGTTGGCAACGACTGATCTGGCATCATATATTAACACAGAAATGACTGCCATAGTCAAGCTCAGTCCATTAATAACGCTAACTGTCCAGCTTAATTAAGCTTATATTAACAGCCAAGTCTTAGGCCCCAATGCCAATGCTGTAATTAAGTCCCATTAAAACAAGTAATATATCATTTATACTTATAACAGTGTGAAGGGCATTCAGAACCGTCTAAATCATCAGGTTTTTACAGCGTTTCAGGCTCGTCCTTCTGGATTTAAGAGTCAAGGTAAGACTTCGATCAGTCTTTCTTAAATCACCACTACTTGGTATTTGGAAGAGGCCCAGGGTTGAAAGTTTTTTGGGAAAAATACATTAAGTCATCATGTACTGAGTACAAAATAAATAATGTGAATTAATGCTGAAATATGAAACAGAATAGATACGTTTATATAGTAGTTTTGTTGTCAATCATCTTGTTTAACCCATAAGGACCCAGTGTGACATTTGTGGCACTTCCCAAATAAATTTTTCTCTATATCTATCTGTTCTTAAGTGGTGTATCACCATTTATTGTAATATTATCATTTTTATTCATTTATTTATATATATATATTTTTTTTAGCAAAACTCAGGTATTTGCCAATATTAAACTAATCATGTAGATATTCATAAAAGTTTTGAGAAAAATTGAGGATTATTACGGTATATCAAAAAGAGAAAACTGAGGAAAAAGTGACTTTTTCAGCAAATCCTATCATTAACTGAACATAAACCCAGTGTGTCCATCCACTGTCATTGATCCAACCCCATGTGTGAATCAGTTTTGTAGATGTGTGTTTCCATGGTAACTACGGAACTTCTGAATGTCCAAATGTGTCATGTCTGACCTTGGAAAGATGAATAACTATTTTACACCAATTATTGACATGCATTAGTGGATCAACAGGGATTAAACAATTTATATCGGCAAAGGATTTTTTCAATGGTCCTGGATGCTGGCAATGCAATAAGCCCTACTGTTGTTTCATTTTAACTCATTTTATTTCATTTATTCTGATCAAGTGAGTAAATAACACAAATGACCTGCATATAACAATATCTGATAATGCAAAGACATTCAACAGAATTCATATAAGTTTAATAACTCAAATTAATTCATCTATGCTCAAAAAGGAGTGGGGAGAAGAAAATCTTCTTTAATCCCACCCCCATTTCTCACCAATAACTTGACATAATTAAGTTTAAGTTTCTTGTATTTGCTTCGTTTATTTATGTAGTTAATTTTTTTTGGTGTGGGGGTGTGTATCTTTGGTTGCATTTTTGAGGGCCTGAACATGTGCAAAAAGTTAGCTTTTTTGGTGGCAAAATCAGGAATGATGGCAAAAAATGTAACATTTATAGGTTTCATGAACAAACATTAGGGTGGCTGTGGCGCAGGGGGTAGAGTAGGTCGTCCAATGATCGAAGGGTCGGTGGTTCAAATCCTGCCTCCAACTGTCCGCATGTCCAAGTGTCCTTGGGCAAGACACTGAACCCTAAATGTCTCCCAGTGAGGCCTGATAGTGCCTGGTATAGTGGTAGCCCACTGGTGTATGAATGGATGAATGTGAAGCTTGTATTGTAAAGCGCTTTCAGTACCATTAATGTGTAGAAAAGCGTGAGGTAAGTACAGACCATTTACTTTTAAAAATGTCTTGGTAGCGCCCCCTTAAGACAACTACCACTACTACTCCCAGCAACATGCTTCAATCAGATCAAAATTGGGTATACTTTTTTTTAAGTACTAATTTTTTGTTGATGAAAGGTTCATTTATTAAGTGATGATCAATTTATTTATTTTTCTTATCAATGAAAGAGGGCACTTTACAGTTTGTAAATTTTGTCATAAAAATGTGTTATTTTTTATGTTAAATATTTGTTGTTCACAAAGTGTTCTAAATATGAACAGACACCTTCGGCACAGGAACAAATTTTACCTATTTTTCCAATCAAAAATACTGAAGTGACAGTTGGGGAAACTTGGCAAAAACAGTATATTTCAGAGGGTACTCCACTGTAAAAAGTTTGACAACCACTGACTTAAATTGTCCTCCGAGTCCCTCCAGTTCATCGTTAGAAGGGGACTTCAGGACGTGCAGGGAGCAAATAGTGTCATCTCCACAGAAAATACAATTTCCTCTATGCATGTGATCTTAGTTGGTGGTGACTTTTATAGGGAATGCAGACGGATGGTCTTTGGATCGCTCTGTGACATTTAAACTAATGCTTATCATCTCTGAAAGCAAAAAAAGGACAAATACACTAAATAGGCTTAAAGGTTTGCAGCAAAATGTTTGTTGTTTTCACTTTAGAGAGTAGCAGCATTGATTGACTTGGATTTAAAGACATCACAGAGGTGGCGAGTACACCGAAGTAATAAATTAAATGTAAATTGATGCTAAGTTACACAGTAATGGCCAAATTTGTAAATAAATCATTGATTCACTCAGTTAATGCACTTTTCTTTGCATATCCTGACATTGTCTTGGATAAATTACAGCCCAGTTTAGTCGTGCAGCCTGACCGTATTAACTCACTCAAAACTGAATTTAAGAAGTGTATAAATAATTAGATTTAAGATCCAGTGACACATACACTGTGACTCATAATGTTGTGGATGTTAATTGAGAAGATAAAAGTAATTCTGCTGTCATGGACCTCCGCTCGTATATCAATTAAAATACATTTTAATTATAATTATGCAATGAGGCACAGTTAATTGTGATCTCAGTAATATTTTCTGTGTAGTTTTAATCCAGTACCATGTAATGTGTGTGAGAAATCTGACCTGCTGACCTTTGACCTTTTATGGCGCACTCATAGAAATACTATGAAATTATAAATTTTAACCTTGGTGTGTTATTGGAGGACATAACAAGACTTAATTAATTTTCTGGAAAAAAAAAAATATACATATATATGTAGTTATGTAGAAAATCAAGGTTAATGAAGTTACTATATTTGGTTCCTTGCCCATAAGTGGCAAAAAGTATTTATAAAGATACAAGGAAAAAAACACCTGTAACGTGAAAGGAACATGCATTTTAGAACATTAGAAACATTTTTAGAACATTACAACAACATAAGTGCTGATACCAACACCCATCAACTAGTGACAGCCCAATCTGGATTTTTTACTTCCGATCCGATACAATTTTTTAATGATTAGTTTTGCTGATAACGATTAGATATCGATATTTTTTACTATGAAATTTTGATTTAGATTTGGAGTCAATATTTGTAGGTTATTACCTCCGCCAAGGAGGTTATGTTTTTGCCAGCATTTGTCTGTCAGCAACTTTACGCAAAAACTGGGCCAGGATCTGGACAGATTTGGATAAAATTTTCAGAAAATGATGGAAATAACACAAGGAACAATCAATTAGATTTTGGGAGTGATCTGACATTTTACTTCTGTCCAGATGCGCTAATTCGGTTCAAATGGTGCTAGTTACGGTCTCTCCTCTCCTCCATGTGCATGTGGGCGGGGCTATCTGCACTTCACTGAGCTGTGTGTTTGCGGCAGGGGGAGGGGCCAGGTACCAGGGCAGTCTGTCTGTTTCTCTGTCTGTTTGCAACTTTACGCAAAAACTACTGGATAGATTTTGAGGAAATATTTAGGACATAATGGAAATAACACAAGGAACAATTGATTCAATTTTAGGAATGATACAGATCACCGCCTGGATCCAGGAATTTTTTAAAGGATTGTTTAACATTGGGAGACAGGACCATTTCCAGCATTTGCGGGCGGCTGTGGCGCAGGTGGTAGAGCGGGTCGTCCAATGATCGAAGGGTCGGCGGTTCGAATCCCACCTCCAGCTGTCCATATGTCGAAGTGTCCTTGGGCAAGACACTGAACCCTAAATTGCTCCCAGTGAGGCCTGGTAGCGCCTTGCATGGCAGTAGCCGCCCACTGGTGTATGAGTGTGTGCGTGAATGGGTGAATGTGAGGCTTGTATTGTAAAGCGTTTTGGGTACCATTAATGTACAGAAAAGCGCTATATAAGTACCGACCATTTACCATTTACTATTTGTGCATATAACTCCACAAAACCCCCCCCAAAAAAAACCAGTCAGGGTCCTGATACAAATAAATGTAGGATTATTACTTTGGTGTGAGTTACAATATGGGGAGAACTATCATGCTTGGCGGAGGTCTGCGCTCTCTGAGTGCTTTTCCAGTTACGCTATTATTTTACTTGCGATCACAATTGGTTTGTATGTGGAACTGACTCTTAATAACTTTAGTATAATTTTTGCACTTTCCAAATTCATACTGTGGGCCAAATTTGGTGGGCCATATGTTGTCCACCCCTGCTATAACGTGTTTATGGACAAGTCCATTTAGTGATTATACAGGGGCGTGCGTTTTGTGCTGTACGTACCGACCAATAAGTATACACAAACCATACAACCATACAAAGTGAAAGTGAAACTTAAGATGCGTTACTAATTTTTATAAGTCACCCGCTGTTGTGCAGCTCATTTTCCTTTTTCCTACCTTTGGAAATTTTTATTTTAGGCAGAACATTTGTTTAAGGGGGCCTTTCCCCCTCTGCCCCCCAAGAACTGGGCCTGAATCTGCCCAGTCTCATGACTAAATCCTATCTGATCCGATCTTCTAATATCCCCTAGTGGAATTAACAAAAGAATATCTTATCTAAAAAAAAATGTCAAATCATCAGCTGATACTGATATTTAGATTGGATTGGGACATCCCTACTGTCAACATCCACATTATCCCTTTAAACATCACTCCTTACATTAGTACCATAACTTCATGGTACCTAACAAAGCAGGGACACTCACTGTTCATGCAGAGGTGGACCTTACAGACCCTGTAGACCACATTAGACCTCAGATTGTCGACTCACTATCCTCACTGTTGCGGTCACTGTCTTGTAATGTGTGCAGAAATGACCAAAAATAGTCACTTGCTCGATGAACGGTTAACAGTTTCTTCTTCGGGTCCATTTTGGTGTCCATTTTTAGTGCCAAGATGTATTATCGCTTCATGGTTTGGCGAGTTCAGATCACAAACACAGCCTCGTCCAAAGTCCCACCCTCCACCACGAACTGGGAAAAAAAATGACTAATAACAACTAATATTAGCAGTTTATTGTTATTCATCAGGTTTGTTTATTGAATAAAAAAGCAGGCCCGGGGAAACGACTGACTCACACGCTTCAGCAGAATGCAAATAGAAATCGTGACAAATATTTATTTACATGATGTACTGTGTCTTTTCTCTCGGACCTCAACATGGATGGGTTATCGGTTGGTCATGTGCATATGGCATGTGTTTATATGTGTCCCTGTATATATGTGTGTGTGTGTGTGTGTGTGTGTGCAGTCAGTGTGTGGGTGGATGGTGAGCTGTTCGTCTCAGACCGTCTGTGCAGAACAGCTGACAGACACACACACCCGCTCAGAACAGAAGGCTCCACCCGGGCCCGCAGACACACACACACACACAGACACACACACACACATACTATTACATACATCCACGTATACACACAACACACGTGGCATGCTTTAGTGTGGTATTTGGTTCACGCTGAGTCTCCTGGGTGTGTCTGTGGCGACAGAAAGAAACGTGATACTGTATTTATATGTGTGTATGTATGTGTGTGTGCGTGTGTGTAGTAACATACAGATCACATATGCCACATACGTTTGGGGCCAAAAGGTCTGGGCATTGTTGATTTGGCAACAGCGTAGCTTTGACATAGCTGGGGGCTCAAACAATATGGGAGTGGTAGCGGTAAGATGAGAGCCTGCATAGCTGGGAATGCTGGGACTTTGGCCTGTGCTCACCTCCCGTTATCATCTGTTCATGCAGGAAGTCGGGCGAAATTCCGCCTCATTTCCATGGTATGAGTTTGATCGCCAGAGTGGACTGATCCCAATAAATTGTGTTGTATTTTACGAAGGGATGTAATGATATGACAATTTTATATCAAGGTTATTGTGACCGAAATCATCACGGTTATCATTATTGTTGCAGTATTGTTGAAATGCACTCGAAATTGTTCAAAAAGTACTTATCGTATTTTTCGGACTGTAAGTCGCACCGGAGTATAAGTCGCACCTGTCAAAAAATGGATTATGAAGAAGGAAAAACATATAAGTTGTGCCGGAATATAAGTCGCAAGACCAGCCAAACTATGAAAAAAGAATGCGACTTATAGTCTGAAAAATATGGCATATACACGCACTGAAATGAATTAACTAAGTTTTATTTAGAAAAAATTAAATAAAATAACACGCATAATGTCTTTTGTGCAGAAACATTGTTCACCTGAGATTAAAATGTCAAAATGTCAGCATATTTACTTTGATAGAAATCAAATGTGTGTACACCAACATTAAACAGTCATGTGGATGTAAGAACAATACAACCACATGGAAACAAATCTGTAGTTTAAGTATTTAAGCATTGTTATGAGTTTTCAAAGTGCAGTAATGGATCATGGTTTTCGTGATAATTAGAATTGAAACGGTAATACTAACCGTCTGAAATTTACCGCGGTTTATCATTATAGAGGTAATAGTTACGTCCCTATGCGCATGTCACGTAGGGATGTAATGGTATGAAAATTTTATATCACGGTTATTGTGGTTGAAATTATCACGGTATTGTTGAAATGTGCTCAAGATGTTTGAAAAGTACTTATATATACACACTGAAGTAATTTAACAAAGTTTGATTTAAAAAAAACTGAACAGATAAAATAAAAGGGCACCATGTACTTTGTGTTGACAGAAACATTACAATATTAACATGTAAATGTCAAACATACAGTCGCGGTAAAAGTTATTAGACCATCAAAAGTCATCTAAAACAGTGGTTATGCAATCAAGTACTAACTCCTGTGTGCATCATGTGACTAAAACAGACAGAAAAGAAAATGTGGAATGAATAAAATCACTGTTTTTGTCAGTGCAATGTCATAGATATTGATGTAAGAACTGATGTGATTATGGTTATTATATATAAACCCATGGAAAATGGATAGATATCAATGCTTAAATTAAACTCTTATGAGCTATTTTTGTTGTTATTATTATATTTGTCCAAATAAATGTACCTAGAATTGAACCAGGCATTAAAATGAAAAAGAAATTGAAGAAAACATGGAGTGGTCTAATAATTTTTTCCGTCACTGTATAAGTGTGCATTAAAGACAGTGCCTTATGACCATAAGATGTAACTGCACTTTGTGACAATTGTAGATAAAAAAAAAAACAAGACTACTTTTCTTTACATTCAATGTTCAACACTGAATTTACAGATTTAAGAACTGATACAGAAAAAAAACACTGTCACTGTTTCATAGACCTTATGTAGAAATCAAATGTACATCTAAAGGCAACACTACTATTTTAAACAGTCATGTGGCACAAACATTAGCCTTAAAACGTTTTAGTGGGGGAAAAATTTCCGGAGTGCTGTCCATGAGGGGTTCCTTTTATCATGTTTTCAGAGGCCGAACATTACAAACTGCACACTTGGAAATGAGCAGTGACACCGTAAGTCTTTCAAAGGGCAGTAATTAAACATAGTTTTAATTATAATTAGAATTTGAAACAGTAACACTAACCATCAGGAATTTTATGGTTATACCGGTAATCATTACATCCCTAATGTCATGGCAGTTCTTATGACATTTAATACGCTATTCCTATGCATTTTTGACCTTAATAATAATGGATTTGATTTATATAGCGCTTTTCTACCAACTCAAACCACGTACAATGGATCCATTATTCATTCACTCACACATCTCACTCTGATGGTGGTAAACTACATTTCTATCCACAGTTGCACTGGGGCAGACTGGCAGAAGCATGGCTGCCAGTTCAGGGCTAACAGCCCCTCTGACCACCACCACACATTCATACACATTCATACACCAGTGTGAGTAGCAGCACTGGAGGCAACATCGGTAAAGTGTCTTACCCCATGACCGAGCAGGATTCAAACCACCAACCCTTTGATTATTGCTGGGGTTCTCAAACTTTTCAGCTCACAACCCCCAAAATAACGGTGCCGGAGACTGGGGACCCCCATTATCCCTGAAGTGGCTGAAACGTCAAAAAACCCAACCAAGAAAAAACCCAAAACGTGTCCCCAGAACTCACACATTATAAGGCATGAACAGAACAGCCTGATACGATTTAAATGATACTGTAAAGTCAAGTTCAGTGAGATTAATGTGTGTTTTACAACATTTATTGGCCTTTTTATGTTTATTTTAATTAATATGACACCATTAGTCAAACCTGTAGGCCTAACAATAGAAAGTTGTTTTCTAAGTCTTAGTCTTAGTCTCTCACTTGTAAGTTTTAAGTAAGTTTTATTTATAGAACACTTTTCACAGACAGGAGTCACAAAGTGCCTTACAGTGCAAATTACAAGCCTCACATTCACCCATTCACTCATACACCAGTGGACGGTTGCTGCCATGCAAGGTGCTACCAGGCCTCACTCAGGGTTCAGTGTCTTGCCCAAGGACATTTCGACATGTGGACAGTTTGAGTGGGGATTCGAACCACCAACCCTTTGATCATTGGATGACCCACTGTACCAAATGTGCCACAGCTGCCCATACTTGTAAAGCAGAAACACTTCCTATGTTCCTTTCAGCAGACAAAGTAATCTTCTTACTTACAATTTTCAATTACCACAACACTGTCATTGATTTGTCATAATCACCTCGGGGACCACATCAAGAGGATTCTGAAAATCATTTCGAGACCCCCTTTGGCATCTCGCAACCCCCACTTTGGGAACCCCTGGATTATTGGACGACTCAGTCTAACACCTGAGCCACTCCTTTATGCATGTTATTCATTAGGGCTGCACATTAGAATGGCATTGCGATTTTTTTTTTTTAACCATGCGGTATATATTGTGATTTTCTTCTTTGTTTTCTCAGATTTTCTTTTTTTTTTTGGTGATTTTCTTTGTTTTCTGTTTTTTTTCCCATTGATTTTCTTCATTTGTGGTGATTTTTTTTGTTTTGTGTGACTTTTTTCTTTATTTTCTCTGACTTTCTTCTTTGTTTTCAGTGATTTTCTTTGTTTTGATGATTTTCTTTGTTCTCTGTTTTTCTTTTTTGTTGATTTTCTCCATTTGTGCAGATTTTCTTTGTTTTATGTGACTTTCTTCTTTATTTTCTCTGACTTTCTTTTTTGTTTTCAGTGATTTTCTTTATTTTGGTGATTTTCTTCATTTTTTATTATTTTGTTCTTCGTTTTTGGGGATTCTCTCTTGTTCGTCGCTCATATTTCAATGTTGTTACCAGCAACTGTGTGTCAGGTACCCTTGAAATTAGATGAAAACATGTTGAGTTAATTTCCCTCCTACACTGCATGATCTGTGATGTGACTATTGCGTACACGTACATTGTGATGACGATGCTCAAATTATCTATTATTCATTACCATTTGATCTCGTGTCAGTTTACACCAAGATCTCCAGTTCACATAACCCTAACTCCAACTCTAACCCTTGATGCATGGTATTTAATGCATCGATTCAGGTTGGACAGGGGGCTAAGAATGGTGTGACCCCACACACGGAACGCATATAATGCATACAAATAACACGCCAATTAAAAGTGGCGTATATATTTATATAGGGCTGCATGATATTGGGGAAAAAACTGACATTGTGATTTTTTTTTTTTTTTAACCCTGCGATATGTATTGTGATTTTTTTCTTCATTTTCAGTGATTTTTTTCATTTTTGCTGATTTTCTTCTTCAATTTTGGTGATTTTCTTCTTCATTTTCAATTATTTTTTTCTTCGTTTTTGGTGATTTTCTTTATTTTCTCAGATTCTTTTGTTATTTTTTCTAACTTTTTGTTGTTTGTGGTGATTTTCTTCCTTGTTTTGGTGGTTTTTTTCATTTTCGGTGAATTACTCTTGCTCATTGCTCCTTTTTTAATGTTGTTTCCAGTAACTGTGTGTCAGGTACCCTTGAAATTAGATAAGAACACTTGATTATATTTACCTCTTACATTGCACGATTTGCGATGTGACTATTGCGCACACGTACATTGCGATGACGATGCTCAAACGATATATTGTGCAGCTATAATATTTATGCAACCCGTTACATCCCGTTGGCCGGACTTGAAAATCAGCAGTGAAAGTATCGTGACACACAAGTGAAACCTGCCAAAGTGGTAGCCACAGTGGCGAGGATCAGAGGATTTTTGAAAGTGCGACCAGGGAAATCTCCAGAGGATGTAGACGTTTTAGGTTTATTGATTATTTGAGCTCACGGATGAAACGCGGCGCTTAGAAACCCCTTTGGTTTAACTCCAAAAGCCCATGGCGCACCTTCAAAAGAATGATGAACGAGGCTGATTATTTATTGAGCGTGCGGGGATACACCGAGCAGCAGGACGGAACAGACATCGGAGTCAAAACGAGCCTCGTATTTTATTGTGAATCGGATTTTCTACCATTTGGTTTAAGCTCACAATTAAAAAAAAATGTGTCATCTTCTCGTCGAAATTGCTTTGATAAATCTTTT
>JAPTGZ010000014.1:4575508-4586017 GCA_029814645.1 Fowleria isostigma
AAATGTATTATTTAATCCTATTGGTTGGTCTAGTATGGGTTGTGTTCACCTCCACCTATCACAGCATCTGTTACATTAGAAAAAATAGAACCTGTTCTAACGGTCGTCAAATCACGTCGCTAGTGAAATAACAGAGGTGTCAAAACTCATCATTAACGGTAGGAGGGGGGCGTCGAATGTCGTCTTTATGGAGGAAAGTGTTCACTAAAATCCTTGAACAGACAAAACCGGAGCTCTTTTTTTTTTTTGTGGCAAAAAATGAACTATAGAGGTAATTGCAATCTACAACGTCATCACTAGGTGTCACTAAAACCTACACACTGAACCTTTAAATGTGTTTCTGACTGTGACGATTACTGAATCTAAACTAGCTGCTGTCTGTTTTTCCATTAAAAAAAAAAAAACACAACATGTCATTTCCAATCGGACGAAATATTAAAAACCACGAGTATGTTCCATGTTGTTTTTCTAAATGTCAGTGTTTTTAAAGGCGACGCCGTGAAGCTGTTCTGTTTGTTTAATAAGTGCATTTGTGGACAGAGCGCCGGGATGGATGTTTTGAACCTCATGTTTGTTTCTGCGCTGGCTTTGAAAACCCCTCCGTCCTGATGCCTCTCTCATGGTTAGACAAGAAAATGAGCACAATGAGAAGAGAGACGATGGAAGGAGCCCTCTCTGACGTACCGACACACCGAGCCATTAACGAACGCACCACGCACATTTTTACAAACACACACACACACGGATACAGACAGACTTCGCATCCTCCGCCTCGCTACGACTCTGCACTAATGAAGCCTTGAAACTGTATATGCACAGTCTGAACTCTGAAAAAGTCAAGAACTGTATCTGCCTTTAACAATAAATACTTCAATGTGGAAACGCGACTGGTCACCTGGGATGGTTTCTTAAGGGGGGAAAACTTACAAAATTCACCAGAAATTATTTATATGGGTACAAAATCCAGGAAAAAAAACACACACACGTATACATGCACACACCACATATTATTCACACAGATGAGAAGCTTTTACCTGAAGGGCCTTAACGTTGGACGAAGGTTTGGACATAATCGCCCCCGGTAAGTCCACTGACCTGCAGGAAGCACAGATCGCACACATTCAGCGTCTTGTTTGTGTGTCTGTGTGTATTTGTGTGTGTGTGTGTGTTCATGCACGTTGGGGGCATTGAGAGCCTGTTTCGATGGTTTTCAAGGCCCGGGATAGCATTTCAGTTGCTTAGCGACTCTTACAGAGGAAAAGCAGGTAGAGGAACTGTTGTCTGAATCATTCATGAGAGGGAGACAGAGAGAGAGACAGAGGGGAATGTCAAAATAAAAGTGTTACATCAGTGGGAGCTGGTGAGAGGCCTGTCGAATAAGTGCCGTCGTGTGCAGCGAGATAAGAGGAAAAGAGTGAATTTAAATGTGTTACGTCTTCGCCTTAAGGATGTGAATGTTTGTCACATCAGAGGAGTAACACCTTAACCTACAGAGACCCAGAATAGTCAAAGTTTTGGCTTTTTTTTTTTTTTTTAATTATATAATTACTTCAATTGGAAACACCGTCATGCATAATGGAACAGTTTAGAACAGTTTCAAGCACCAAAACTATTGCTTGAAAATTAGGTTTATAGAGTAGGGAGAGTAGGTCAAAATAAAAATTTTTGTGAATTTTTACAACCCCCCCACACACACACACACACACACACACACACACACAAACGCGCACACACACACACATTTACTCATAATGGGCAAAATTTAAAACATCTACAGCAGCAAAACTATTGGTTTTATTCATACCAAATTGGGTTTATAGATTGATATTGACTCATATTAGATGTGATTACATTTTGAGTACAGTAGGTCAAAGTTCCAATTTTTCATGAATTTTCAAAATATTTTTTTTTCCCCATTTACTTACAATGGGTAAAATTTTACATGTCTGTAGCAGCAAAACTATTGGTTGAATTCATACCAAAGCGGGGTTTATAGATTGCCAGTGACCCTGAATAGATGTCATTATATTTTTGGAAAAGTAGGTCGAAGTTTTAATTTTTAATACTTTTTTTTATTCTTTTTTCTTTTCCATTTACTTATAATTGGTGAAATTTCAAATGTCTGTAGCAGTAAAACCATTGGTTGGATTCATACCAAATTGGGTTTATAGATTGATATTGACCCATATTAGATGTGATTACATTTTGAGATCAGTGGGTCAAAGTTCCAATTTTTCATAAATTTTCAAAATATTTTTTGTTCCCCATTTACTTACAATGGGTAAAAATTTACATGTCTGTAGCAGCAAAACTATTGGTTGAATTCATTTCAAAGTGGGGTTTATAGATTGCCAGTGACCCAGAATATATGTCTTTATATTTTTGGAAAAGTAGGTGGAAGTTTTAGTTTTTAATAAAATTTTTTTGTTCTTTTTCTTTTTTTCCATTTACTTGTAATTGGTGAAATTTCAAGTGTCTTTTGCAGTAAAACTATTGGTTGAATTCATTCTAAATTTGGTTTATAGATTGCAAGTGACCCATACTAAATGTTGTTACATTTTTGGAGCAGTAGGTTAAAGATCACATTTTCTATAAATTTTTTAAATCTTTTTTCCCCTACTTATTTATAAGTGGCAAAATTTAAAATTTCTGTAGCAGCAAAATTATGGTTTGACTTCATACCAAATTGAGTTTAAAAATTGCCAGTGATCCAGAATAGATTTTGGGAAAAGTAGGTCAAAGTTAAATTTTTTTTTATGAATTTTTAATATTAACATGTATATTGCTGCATAAAAATCTTAATTATCTGAGTGTTTCAATTGTATTTTATGGTCAATGTGATTGTAAAAAAAAAATGGCCTTAAATATCAGCCTCAAAATTGACTGTAGATATCAACCATTGCCTGACCAAATTAAAAAATAAAAAAAAAATTGGCATCTGCATCAGCCTTAATAGTTGACCTCTAATGTTGTTAGTCATATATTTTTGCTGAAAAAGTCACTTTTTCTTTAGTTTTCTTTGTTTCAGATATAATAACTCACAACTATACTCTGAGCTTTTATGAACATCTACATGATCAGTAAATTAAATACAAAAAAACACCCGATTTTCACAGAAAAAACACAAAATACAGAAGATATAATATAACAATAAATGGTGATAAATCACTTAAGGATGGTTAAATATAGAGACAAATTAATTTGGGAACTGCCACTAAAGTAACCCTGGTCTTTAATGGGTTAAATGTCACATTGGTGGAAGTGTTTAGTTACGTTTATTAAAGCACAACCGTGTCCTGCATTTGTACCCTGCATCGACAGATCTACTGACACACATAGCAACAGTAACTAAGGGAGGAGTTGCCTAGCGAACGGTCCGGTGTCGGGTACAAGGTTCGATCCCCGCCTCCTCCTCCTGTCAAAGTGTCCTTGAGCAACACAACCAACCCTGCGGCTACTCCACTGCCGAGTGAAGGGGACAATGAGGCACAGTAAATATCGCCATGGACACCAGAATAATCCTCCCATTCAACATTATTTATTCAGTGCTTATTTGTGTGGGGACAGTTATATGGCGTGGATTGGTGCCGCAGACACAGTGCGTTTATGACCGGGGCTAATTTGCAACGCCTGACCCTCGCCGGGCTTTTAACAGGCTTAACTGGACCAGACACATACAAGCAGCACAGACAATGAAAAGGATCAAAAAAAAAAGACGAAGCACTGAGTTATTTATGACCGGTCTGGATCCAGTAGGAGAGCTCCCGTCCAAATTAGGATTTACGTAAACGTGCCTTCAGTTCCCTTTGGATGCTCCTCGGGTTACTGATCCTGAGTGGTGAAGGGAAACCACAAGGTCATGGATCACCTGAGGAGCGTCACTATACAGGCGTTCATAGACGACGTTACATCAGGAATTATACAGTCACGGGAAAAAATTATTAGACCACCCTATGTTTAGTTCAATTTCTTGTTCATTTTAACGCCCGGTACAACTAAAGGTACATTCGTTTGGACAAATATAATGATAACAACAAAAATATCTCATAATAGTTTAATTTCAGAGCTGATATCTATCCATTTTTCATAGTTTTATAGATAATAACCAAAATCACATGGTTTTACATCAATATCTCTGACATTGTACTGACAAAAACAGTGCTTTTATTCATTCCATGTTTAGTCACATGATGCACACAGAAGTTAGTACTTGATTACAAAACCAATGTTTTAGATTACTTTTTATTCATTCATTCATTCATTCATTTTCTGAACCCATTTTATCCTCACTAGGGTCACGGGGGTCGCATGGAGCCTATCCCAGCTACTTAAGGGTGAAGGCGGGGTACACCCTGGACATTTCGCCAGTTCATCGCAGGCTGATTACTTTTTATAGTTTAATAATTTTTTTTACAATAATTTTGATATAATTTTACTTTTTCAGAAAAAAAAATTGAGAAAAGTGGTTGCCTTAAAAAAATAACTAATTAATGAATTTTTTAAGTGCATTTCATTTACATATAACTAAGATTTTGTTAAAAAGTTCATCAATCATTACTTAATTTTTTAAGGAAACCCTTTTTCTCAATTTTTTAAGCAAATTTAATTTATCTAGGCGTACAGTGTAAAGTGCTACTCAATTTGAGTTAGTTTTTACAAGAAAATGTAACACAATCAAGGTATGAGACTTTTTTTTTTTTAAATAATTCAGCTACTCATCATTTTTCTTTAAATTTAAAATGTAAAATGTCTCCCAAAGACCCAAACACCATACAAGGGTTAAAGTTGTTCGTCTTCTCTTGTGACTCTCATTCTCATCACATCTCGTCACATGATACACACAGGAGTTAGTACTGGATTATATAACCATTGTTTTTGATGATTTTTGATCGTCCAATAATTTTTCTCACGGCTGTATATGATCTTATTTATCTTATTAAATTTTAATCTCTCAATTTTGTATGATCATGAGAGGCTCATTTGTATTTAAAACGACCTTTATCTTGTCACTACTCTAAAATAGGGTTGAGCATGAACCTGTGGAGTTTAATTAATGAAGAATAATTCCATTTAAAAAGCTAAATATTACTCCTTTAAAGGTGAACAGATCGTTGAGTGCATGAAACTATTTGCAGCATCAAATAATAATAAACAGCCTGTAATGAGACTTTAATTAATTTCCTTTTGCATCCATATCCACCACAATTAACAGCTTTAGCTTTAGTAGTTTTAGATTGGGTTCTAATATTAGGTTAAGATAATATATAATATTTAACCCGTAAACAGCCAGTGCTACTTTTGTGGCAGTTCTTAAGTGAATTTTTCTGTTTCTATCTTTTTTAACTGATTTATCACCAAATTTTTATATAATATTATCTCTATATTTTGCATTTTTTTGCTGTAAATCATGTATTTTTCTACATTTAATTCACAAATCATGTAGATGTTTATGAAAACCCAGAGTAATTTCAAAGTTAATTATATTAAAAACAGAAAACTGAAGAAAAAGTGACTTTTTCAGCAAAGATATTGCTAACTAAATGTAAAAACAAGCGTCCCCATCCTCTGTCATTGATCCAACATTGAATCCTACATACAGTATATAATGAATCTGAAGCTGAATATACATTTTTCAGTCAATATTTTTCTTCCTTTTACTATTTGCATGTTTCTGTTTTGACATTTCCCAACATTACAATGATAAACACATGTTTTCATCTGGTATTTTCTTTTCTTGGCTTTAATTCATTTTAATAACCACTGCTGTTTTTTCCATATGTAAATGTTTCACCAAAACAACTTTTAGTCCTGGCATTATTTTACAACACACATACACACTGTGGCTGTATTCTGGGTTTAACGCTATTCAAGATGAGTTTTTCATATTTCACAATAATCCATAATAATATTGGATGGGTTGGACTTATCTCCTGTTCTATCACAGTGTCAGTTTGTCTGGTTGCACGAGACTCCAGGTGAAATACAAGAGCAATAGTTAATTTTTTGTTTAAATTATGTTGATCATTGATTAAAATTGGTTCACATCAGGCCTGATTCAAAGTAAAAACACTATGAGTTTGTTTTACATGCACATGAATGTTCCAGTATTGTTAAGAATACGACAATATTCTGACTTCAACAGGTGTCGTATGTGGATATTACACAGAAGGCCTGTCTCCAAATGGAGCGTTTTACATTGAGTTGAATATCTGAGTCTTTTCTTGTTTGTTTTAATCTCTATTTATGAGAAATTTTCTTTTTTTTTATCTGTTTATTTTCTTATTTTAATTTGTGTGCTTATTGATAATTCCTATCCTTCAATCTTAATTAAATTTTTTTTTTTATTTATTTATTTTAAATCTTGTGTTTTCTTTTTTGCTCTTTTTTTTGCTGTAGCTCATGTCCTACTCTGATTTGTTAATGTAATAAATAATATTCTACATTTGTCTGTAAAGCACTTTGGGTAAACTTCAGTTGTTTTTAAATGTTTTATAGAAATAAACTGATTTGGCTTGACATTTTATCGCTGTTGGGCAGAAACCTCTCATGTCCAAAATGGTTATTTTTCTGGAAACTGGAATTCTAAATAAATTAATGGAGTTAAGCGATGCAGTCACAAACCCTTTTCAACACTTTTCATTAAGTAAATGTTTCTAAAACCATCAGGTCACGGTGACGACTGACCAATAGAACTGTTGAATAACACCAACAAAAAAGGACCAACTAGGCTGCTGTAGTCCAACAGTATATTTAAAGACACTGACATTTGTTTGACCTTTTAAGGTCATTCAAGGTCAACGGTCATGGCATAATTGAAAGTCCATATGTGACTTCTTATCTGTTACCAATAGTAATTATATCAATATATTCAACTGTTTTCAAGTTATAGCACTTTGAAATGTGTCCCATTATAAACCAATGGAGATGTTTTAAAATTAATTAAAAAAAAATATATATATATATATTTCTTAATTCTTTGAACAAACTTGGTAGACCTTACCCCAAGGAACCTCTGCTTTGAATTTTAATTGATTCTGGATGACAGTTTTGGAGAAGTTTCTAGAAATCTGGACATTGATGACCTTAGGTTTGACCTGGGCGGTGGTAGAGCGGGTCGTCCAATGATCAAAGGGTCGGTGGTTCGAATCCCGCCTCCAACTGTAAATGCATGTCAAAGCGTCCTTGGGCAAGACACTGAACCCTAAATGTCTCCCAGTGAGTCCTGATAGTGCCTGGTATAGTGTCAGCCCACCGGTGTATGAATGGGTGAATGTGAAGCTTGTATTGTAAAGCGCTCTGAGTAGCAATGTGTAGAAAAGAACGATATGAGTACAGAGTACACCTCAAGGTCAGTTAAGGTCAAAGGTCACAGCATCAAATGAAAGTCCAAGTGTGACTTCCTGTATATAATCAGTAGTAATTACATCAATATATTCAACTGTTTTGAAGCACTTTGACCTTTGTCCCATTATAAACCAATGAGGATTTTATAAGTTCAAAAATTCATTAAAAATTCAAAAGTCAATATTTCCCAATTCTTTGAACAAACTTAGTAGACCTTACCCCAAAGATGTTCCACAGCATATACCAAGTCATTCTGACCAATGGTTTTTTGGAGGACGAAGATTCTTTAAAAAAATCTTTGGGCCATTGGACTAAAAAGACCAAATATGGACTTAGGAGGTTTCCACCTGACAGCGACAATTTAACACATGTCAGATATGCCAATAATATTGTAGTTTCATATGGATTCGTTGGACGTATATGCAGCACTTTAGGAAAATTCCTCTCATTTGCATGTTTTCTGCAGGTTCCACCACACGCTCCTGTTTATGGTCGGACTGAGTACAGACAAAGATCCTCTGTGGTACAGATGGACACTCCAGAGAAAAATACAAAACCAGGAACACACTGACTGTTAACGTTATGACAAAGGACATTAAAGAGTAATGGATACTTATGTGTAAATGATTAGTTATTTAAATATGAGCAAACATCAAAAAAACTGTCCTTTTTCTAGGAGGTGAAGGAATGAACATCTGCCACCAGAGAAAAACTAAACACAGACATTATTTTTATGCCTGACTATATAAACAGGAATAAACAGTATTAGGAATATTCATTTTCATTGCACATATAAACAGTTTTTTTGGATGTTTTGCAAAAAAAATATTGTTAGAGTGCATGTAAACATAGACAGTGCAGACAGATTTCCTTATATTTTTTCTCAATATGTATATTTTTACACATTAAACTGAATTAATTATAATGTTTACAGACAGAAGTGCATCAGCGTTTTGTTACGATGGTTTATTCTTGGCGAACATACGGGCTGTGGACTTCAGCCAGTATGTGAAACATGTCGACGTATGAGGATTGAATGTATGTTAATTATATAAATATTCATGGTAGATAACAGCTGAGATTTTAAGTGTAACACATGCAGGGGTCCCGGAGGGGGGAAGTGAAGTGATGATGATGATTCTAAGGGCCTGTGACTGACAGGGGCCCCACAAAATAGTACAACATTAGTCAGTATTTTGATGAAAATTATAAACTTATTACCAGAAGAGAAGGTTTAGTTCACAAGGCACTAATAAGCAGATGTATTATATGCGTTAGTTTTGTTTTTTGGCAAAAAAGAACAACACTAATGCAACTAATGCCCCCCCCTCCTTATTTCAACACATGGTTTGGTCCATCTGCCGGGGCTTCTAGCTGAATATAATACATAATAAATACATCTATTCCATCCAAAAAGTAAAATTTAAGTTTTTGTGTTATTATTACATTATTTGTATATTAATATAAGAATCTAATACTGTTATCATTAACCAATAAAGACCCAAGTATCCACTGATGTAAACTGTTTAATCCCAGTTGATCCATTAATTCTATCAATACATGTCAAACTCATTTTGTTCAGGGGCCACATTCATCCTAATATGGAATACAAGGGGCCGGACTAGTCAAATAATTTAAATAACAAGATAAAAACTCATAAATAATGTCAACTCCAAACTTTTCCTCTATGTTTTTGAGTGAAAAAAGTCAAATTCCATTATGAAAATATTTATATTTACGAACAGTACTTGAACATATTATGAATAAATATGAACGACCTGAAAATTCTTAAGGAAAAATAATATAATATATAATAACAAAAATGTTACCAATATTATGCTTTAGTTTATTTATTTATACATGTTCATTATAAGTTACAGATCACAGGTGATTTACAAATTAACAAAACATTTAATAACAGGCAAAATATTGGTAAAATTACACATATTTCTCTCAAGATAGTTCTGGTTATTCACATTTTTTTGTAAAGGGCCAGTCTGTAAATGAAAATATTTTTGTGTAATTTTACTTTTGTAAAATTAAAACAATTTTAAAAATTATCTAGAGCTTATTCTGATAGTATGTACTTTACTGGTCTGACCCACTTTAAATTGAATTGAACTCAAATTATTTTAACATAATTGATCGTTAATATCTTCAGTGTAATTTTTCATTTCGTTAATTCATCCCAGGGGCCAGACTGGACCCTTTGGCGGGCCGGTTTTGGCCCCCGGGCCGCATGTTTGACACCTGTGATGTAAATAATTGGTGTAAAATACAGTTTAGCATCTTTTCATGGTCTGTAGGCTGTGTAGTTACCATGGAAACACTGTCATCTTCTACAGCATTGATCCACCAGTAAAACCCATGGAGTTGGATCAATGACAGTGGATGGACACACTGGGTTTATGTTCAGTTAATGAGAGATTTTACTGGAAAAATCACTTTTTCTTCATTTTGTTCTGTTTGTGATACAATAACCTTCAACTTTAATCTGAGTTTTAATGAACATCTACAAAATCAGTGAATTAAATATAGGATAATACCTAATTTTCACTGGAAAATGAAAAATGTGGAGGATAATTTTACAATAAATGATGATAAATCACTTAGGAAAAGCTAATTATAGAGGAAGAATTCATATGGAAACTGCCACAAAAATAACACCAGGTCTTATGAGTAAAAAAATTATTAAAATTGCAAGTTTTTCATTGAAATCACAATCTCACATTATCTATTGTAAGCTAAATTTTAATCCATGCCTGTCCAGTATTACACACTATATATAAAAAAAAAAGAAATCCTGTTGTTTTTACACAATAAAAACTTGCAGAACAATCCTAATGTAAACACATTTACAGAGTAAGATTTGACATTGGATTTTTAAGCATGATAATATTCTGTTATTTCAACATTATGGTCATACAATTTAAACAGCACCACACTATTTTTTAATTTACAGTTTTTTTTTTCACAAAACAATAGAAATACATAATTTCTACATACAAATCTGGTTTTGTTAACACACTGTTCCTGTAAAAAACTATATCTATATTTGATTTAATCATGAACATAAAAATCTTTTTAAATAGACAATTTTGCATTGTATATAGGAGTAAATAAGTTTGTACTCTTTTCGACCATTCATATTTAGACTCGGTTGTA
>JAPTGZ010000014.1:4796419-4810975 GCA_029814645.1 Fowleria isostigma
GCATCTTCAATGACTGTCACTGCTACCTCCCCCCCCCAAATGGGACTGTAGAAAGTCCCATTTATTATTTACTAGCAGATTTGTCTATTTACTGCTGAAATGCCATTTTTACTTTCCAGTACCAATATTGATGTGTTGCATGGCTGTGGTAGTCAATCATTTTACAACTCAAATTTGTACTTTGATTCAGATTAATGTAATGATACCAATTAATACTGAATCGAATTGATATCGGATTGAATCATGATTAATAATTTCAGAACCTTACGAAACAATCAAATCAATTCAGGAAATTGGCCATGAAACGCAAGCCTAGTGGTCAGTGTCACAGTATCGTCCCATTACTTGCACTACTTACAGAGAAACCCTCTATAGCAATTTTTTTTTTTTTGGGGGGGGGGATTTGGGAAGTTACTACTGAGTGTGCAAATTAAACCCCATTAGCATCTGTTAGCTACTTTTAGAGCATCCCATGGCTACTTTCCTTGCCGAGGAGTTGGCAACCCTGAGGAGGACAGATGTAGACAAGACCACTGAGCAGTAAAACCAAAATCCATGTTTTATGTCTGTGGTTGAAACTTGTCCAGTAAGCCAGAGCTTAGTCATCACCAGCTGAAAACACAGGCAGCAAACCGAAGATAAAGGTTGTATTAACAGAAGATGTTTAGTAACAGACTGTATACACTGAGCCAACCTCAGATTTCACTGCCAAACTTTAAGAAGCTGTTATTTTGTTGCGAGACCGTGTTTTTTTTCCTTCCTAACAAGCCAAGTTGGAAGAAAATCCAAAAAGTGCTTCCTATTTTTTCCCCTTATATTTTTATTTTTTTTTGAGGGTCCTTAAAATACTTCAATCCAAAGAATCCCGTAAGACTTTGTACTCCGAAAAACAGCGCGGAAAAGCAATCACAACCATACTCGTACAGCTCTTTTGATTCATGTTTTCCTCTGGAGTCCACCATCACGGTTGACTTCCCTCATTTTGTCAACTCAGCAGGCCTGAAATCCAATGACTGACAACGAGAGTTCCTGGAATGACTCGAGAGTGGCATCTTTTATCACAAGAGGGGAGCCAAAGTATGTTGCTCATGAATAAAGAAAGGTGTAATTCAGCTAAGATGGCTCTTTTTGGAGTGAAGCCTTTCTGTGGGGAAAGGTCTTCTTTGGTCTTCTAGGGTCTTTGACTCTCTATTTAACCTCCTCTGTGTTTTTAGTGCTGTGTAATGGCATGCTAATGAAGAAAAGGGGGAAAAAAAAGCATCTAATCTAACACTAGGGAATATACTGTCAGGGTAAATAGGAGGAAGATTGATAGTGGTTTATGCGACAGCAGTTACCCATTACCATCCATTTCCGCACAGCTGTGTAGAAGATATTAGGCTATAGAGACAAATCCTTTGGCAAAAGCATCCCATAACTAAATAAATCCAACAATTCTGACAATCATGTGTCTGTTTGGTTAAAATTGTGGTTATGTCACTATTACGATTTCAAGGTAGAATATACAGTGACTGAAGTATTAGAAATACTCATGGCTCAGACGGTAGGAGTAAACATACATTAACTATGCTGTTATGTGTTTGATTTTACATCTACAATATCAAATTCTCTGAAACCTCATCTATAGGAGCTATTGTACATCTATTATTCATGGTCTTTCCATAGGTCTCAGACCAAAGGCTAAACCATACATATTTTAGCATCCTCTTCCTGAACTGTCAGACTCCACACACCTAAGCATGAGTGAAATCCTCCCTCATCAGTGTTATTTTACAACCAAGAAACATCACCAGCAGGAGGATATTTGCTGGAAATTCCTGCTTCTTTCAAAGAATTCTCCTTTTCTTTTTTTCACCTCCCATATTTCACTTTCACAGTTACTGTATGTCCCAGCTCAAGCTGAACACTGAAATCTATAAATACATCCTCGGAGAGGTAAAGTTGATTTATTGGCTGGCATTTGGTACGAAAGCCACTGACCTTTGGTGCATCTAAGTCACAAGTGTAAGGAATGTAGGCGCCATCATGTCAGCATTTTCCCTGGTTTGGAAGGAGTCGCAAGGGTAAAAACAATCTAGTTTCAAAGAATCTATAATTGAAAGCTCTGAAAATATGACATTAATATCTACAGGAAACCACTATCTGGGATTGGTTAGATCACTATTAGCAAGCAAACACTAAAGATCAATGCTATATAGTAGGGATGCACAATCCACATTGCTTTCACTTCAAATCTGATCCCGATACTATTACGATACCAGAGCTCAGTTTGCTTTAATATTATAATTAATGTTGATTTTTATAAGAGGCTGTAATAAACTCCTCCACAGGCAAGTATGATAAATGTATGCGTGTATGTCCCAAAAGGCACCTTGAGGTAAATATAAGCTTAGAAAAAAAGGACATCCTGTTAACAGAAAAAATCCCATCCTGAAAACAAATATGCAGCTGTAAGGGTTTCAAATCGACTGTCAATATTTATTAAATCCAAGACAGATGCACATAAAGCTGATTAAAAGCTGCAAATGTTTAATTATTTTGAGTTTTACATTTGTGGGGTTAACAGGCCCGCTATTGTTGGTTTTCCCTCACTGTGTGAAACCGGCAGAGTGACTCACTACTCCCTCTGGTGGTCACAGAAACCTCCTGGCCCATTACTGGAAATAAATCCAGTTAATTTTAGGCCCATATTTAATAGTCTTAAATTAAAAAAATAACTTTTTAAACATGTCACACTAACAACTTTCCTATTTAGAGAGAACATATTGTGGAAAATGTCACCTTTTGTTATACGCTCACCCCTAGACAAGCCTTTAAGTCTGAATCTATATTTCTTGATGTATCAATATGACTGCTCAGGTTTAGAAATACAAAGTTTTACCTTGTAAGACAGAACAAAAAGCAGAACATTTCCAACTTTCATTGAACAGTTGATGACCTGACATGAGGAGGCAGATGAAAGTTTCTAAAGAGTCATGGCTCTGTATTGAAACCAAGATGAATGCTATTTTGAGATGACATTTTTTAATTTTTGGCAAAAACTCACCGTTTTCATCTCGCTTTTTGTTGACTGATTTCTTGTACATGGTTGGGTCTCCCATTAAGAAGCAACTGAAAGAAAAAGTACATCTACAAAGACCAGTTTAGAAAACTCACTATACTGTAGCTTTACACAGCCGTACTGCAAAAGTTCATTTTATGTACTATCTGTTAGCCTATATGGACAAAGTATAAATGAAAAGGCGATAAACCTGAAATCCCTGTGCAGAACAAGCTGTACGCCCAATCTCCTTCCTATTCACTTGTACCTCAGCTCCAAAGATGATATTTTCACTTTCTACCACTTTGCACTACTTTCATTTGATAAGGTCTGCATCATCATCTCACAAATATAGACTTTTTTAAAAAAAATTTCACTCCAAGAAACTTTGTTTTCATTTCAGAATGTCAGTTGAAAAGGTCGACCCACGTGTGGGCTAATTATCAGCTCACTCTCATAAACAATCCAATAAATATTCTGCAAAAAACCCTGCAGATATTAAATGAAACAACTGTTGTAATAAAGTGAGTCCCACTGGTTTCTAATCTGCTGTATACACAGACCACCAGCAGGATCTAGAACCTCTGGGTCAGCCTCCCTCCATTTCCCTACTTATCAGCCACAAGAAATCCTTCATTTCCTTCTGTTGACTGGTCAACATGGAGAGATTAAAGAGGTTATATGTAGTATTGATTTATCAAACTCTCAACAGCAGAAGGAAGTCACCTACCAGAACACACTTAGTTCAACCAAAACCACCAAATCAATGCTATGTATCCACAGGCTATAACATTCACTGAATTGAATATAAAAATCATTGTTCACAAACATCCATATTATGGTATCAAGTTTTATTGTTTGAATTAAAACATTGGCGTTACAAAGATGGAATCATGATTCTGGAAAGCAATGTAAAAGGAGCACCTCTTGTTATGCAACCAAGGTGTAATGTTTTGATGACTTATTGTGTGTGTACAGTAACCAGAAAGATGTAAAACGAGGGAGATGCCAAGATCCATGAGCTGTTATCACTTCGAGTGGAAGACTCTATCCATGCTAACATTTGTGGAACTGTGAAAGGCGGGCCAACTCTGGAGAGGTTAGCTAAGAAGCCAACACTGCTATGCTCGGGTTATTTCCGATGCACAAGTTTTATATCGCACTACACCAGAGATATTCAAAAGTCATTTTTTCCAAGTCCTCAAACAACTGAAATGAACTTTGTCATTGGACTCATGCCATCAGGTCTAGATAACAAAGCATTGCTAAATGTTATGGTTTGAAATCATGTACTGTACCATCATATTATACACTACAGTATCAAAATTGACCAGAGCGTGGTCACTTGAGAAAGTTATGTCAAAGGTGACAAAACACCATGATAGCTTTGTTTGAAGTTGTTAAACATATTTTTGAAATATGTTTGTGCTTGCTCTGCACCACAGGATACACTAGTAAACTTCTTACTGGCTATAGAGCCTGACATTCTTATGCAGAACATTTTTCAGGGCTAAAACTCAAACGGTATTGACAATGTACTCACACAAAACAATCTTTTTGTCATTTAACAATTGTAAAATAAAACAACTTGAAAGCTTGGCATAAGGTGACCAACACATCTAGACCAAAATATTTATGGCAACAAACATTTACTCATGATCCATGTCCTGGTCCAGGTGAGCCTTCTGATGCCATCGTCAGAGTGGTTTTGGTAAAATGGTAAATGGTCGGTACTTATATAGTGCTTTTATTCAAAACACTTTACAAGACAAGCCTCCCATTCACCCATTCATGCACACATTCATCCACCAGTGGGGGGCTGCTCCCATGCAAGGTGCTACCAGGCCTCACTGGGAGCAATTCTGGGAGAGTGGTTTTGATACCGGTGGCTGCATGCATGCATTGCGTAGTGCATAATATCGATGTAATTCAGCCTGCCATCAATTTTCTACATCACACATTAGAAGAATTTAAATGACTGAAATAACAAAAAATGATTATTTACAAGTCCCAAACCTTGAGTCCAAGTCAAGTTTCGAGTCTTTTGAGGGGAAGTCTGAAGTCAAGTCTTAAGTCTTTGTGCAACTTAAGTGTGACTTGAGTCCAAATCTCAAACTCGAGCCCCCATCTCTGCACTACATGCTGTGTCACTACCCCTTTTGATTGGTGAATGCAGGTCCACTGTGTAAAAGTCCAGTCTGTCTCACCTCTATTACTCCTTTGGCTTGGCTGTGAAAATCGGTCAATGGTGGAAAAAAAGGTGGATCACCATCTCACATTTTTACTGGGAGCTCTGTGTAAAAGTAGCTTTTGACTCTGAAACTTATTCCTTAGTGGTTTTCGTCCCATCTAGTGACCTTTTTGATGTTTTAACTGAGGCCCAATGGCATTAATTTTCCTCACTATTGGATACTGACAGTGACTCACTACTCCCTCTAGTGGTCACATGAATCACCCTGTAAATATATTCAATCCATATCTATGACGATTGGATGCACTGGTATCTTGGTTTCATAGATCTAAACTCTCTAATCATACTTTAGGATTAATTTAAATATTTTAGTGATCAAATACTTCATATAGCCTCTTTAAGAGTAATATCTAAGGAGTTCTATCTCCTCAAATACTCTGAACACTTTTGCTAAAATGCAAAATGCTGTCACCTTTCTGCTTCGTGACTACACTGACAACAGTTTTCCAATATTAAATCCCTCCAACTGAATAAGTACTAATTAAGGCTTAAAGAGAACAAGTTGATCACGCTATCAATTATATTCTCTGCTGAACACGCATGAAATTTCTCCAAAAAAATTTTTCAAACACAAACCACAGCCAAACGGAGAATTTACACCATCGTGCTGGTGTAGCATTAGATATTCTCACATTTTAATTACTGATGATTTCCACACTTTCTAAGGGCCAACATCTTCCTACCCTTTAAGGTATAAATATAACTCTAGAGCAGGTTGTTAGACCTTGAAACGTCTATTTCATTACACAGAACCGCAAAGAAGCTAGGTATGTGGCCCAACGACACCATTTTCAGTGGTGACAAAGATGGATCGCTGATGACCACCCTGGGATCCACACTTAAGATTAAATAGGCGTGGATAATGTCTGATCTCTAGGATCACATTCTGGGATAGAATTCCACACAGAATGCAAATGATTAAGCACCATGGGACACTTCTTTATTTAAACATTCAACAACATGACAGTGTTAAATGAAATGTTTACAGCGCTTATGCTATAGGAAACTTAACAGATGCCACTACAGTATTATGATAAAGATGACTATGTTTAACCCATAAAGACCTAGTGTTACTTTTGTGGCAATTGCAAAATTAATATTTCTCTCTATTTAACCTTTAGGTGTTTTATCACTATATATTATATTATCCTCTGAATTTTGCATCTTTTAAAGTGGCAATCAGTTATTTTTTCCATATTTAATTCACTGATCTTGTAGGTGTTCATAAAAGATCAGATTAAAGTTGAAGGTTTTTAATTTCAGAAATGGAGTAAACTACAGAAAAAAATAAATAAATCAGAATCGGCTTCATTGGCCAAGTATGAGGACACATACAAGGACTTTGGTTTTGGTCTTTCTTTGCTTGCACCATAGAATTACAACATGGATACAACACACTTACACATAAACCTATTATGACAAGAGACAAGGACAACAATGGGTTACGAATGGGATGAGATTATGATAAATAACCGGATAGTTGTTTACAGATATTAGTCTGAGATATGTTTATGTATATACTATTAATATAAATCACACTAAACATGATTTATCAACAATATGTACATAGTGACTGTAAATCTATCATAATTAAACATAAACAAGTGTCTTCATCCACATTCGTAGATCCAACTCCATAGGTTTTTCTGGTGAATCAGTGTTGTTGAAGATGGCGGTTTTCCACGCTTGCTACAGCGCTTCTGAACTAGGGCTGCAACTAACAATGATTTTAATAATTGATTAATCTATATATAAATCAATAATTAAAATCATTTTAACAAGTAATTGATTCATTGGATAAACGGACTCAATTTGCAGACAATTAATGATTACATCCCCGCAATAGCTTTGGGTATAGTTGGTTAGCTTTAGCCTGCTACCTAGACTTGCTATGGCTAGCAAGCTTTAGTCCTCAACCAGGTCCAATTATAAGTTATTAAACCAGTGTTGAATGTTTTAGTTCCGGTCAATGATATGTAACATTCATCTGGTGGCCTGATAAATGGAGATGGATGAAAACATAATTACAACAATAGTGTCTAAGCTAAAGTAATCAAGACAAGTAGACTATCTTAAGCTAGGTTTACATTATGTTTCTGGTGGCTACAGCAGACCCGTTTGCCCAAAATCTACTGCTTTTTTTCTCCTTATTAAAGTTTTGCTCCATAAAAAACACTCTTTTTGGGCTAAACGGGGTTGCCGTGGCTACTGGGAACATAATGTAGACCTAGCTTTAAAAACTTGGCCAGCATCCAAAGCCTCACTACACAGTGTACACATACCTCAATACTAACGTGCTCAAGACCCAATGAATCAACTGCCAAATTCATTGCCAACTCTTTTAAGAATATATTTGGATTGATTTAATTGATTCTTTCTTACAGCACTACTCTGAACGCCCAAATGGGTCATATGTGATGACCATGAAAAGATGACGAATTGCATTTTAGACCAATTATTTACATGTATTGATAAGTTTAGTGAAGTGGTTCCTGACCTTTTTTCACTCTTGACCCCATTTTAACATCCCAATTTTCTGGCGACCTCAGACATATAATATGGAGACTTATTATTGCTAAACTTTATTTGTTTTGGTCATGTAATAGTTTTCTATACTATGTTACAAATGAACATTAATTTTAGGTAACATTTAGGCTATATAATGCATATTATGGACAGAGACAGAAAATCCAGGTGTAAGTTACTGCACAAAGTGAGAATTTTATTTTCCTTGGTCAGGATATGTACAGTCAGTGGAGCTGGTATTTATTTACAAGGATGAACATTAATACAAACAATCAAGGTTAGTCAAGATATGCCCTCTAGGATATTATACCCTGCATTTTATTTGAACTCAATGGAAAAGTGTGGTGTTTTAATTACAATAAATTTTTTTTGATTCAATATAGATTTCATCATATATATATTCTTTATTTTTAGCAATTACTAGAAATTTCAGGTGACCCCATTTGAGTTCCTGACCCCAAGGCTGAAAAACGCTGGTTTAGTGGATCAGAAGTTATTAAATATGTTAGATCAGTAGTTAATTTTGGTGTCTGTTTGGGAAAGGTTTCTAATGTAGGTGTTTATCAGCTGCATTTGAATGAATATTTAATCAGTGAAAAGTTTGGTGATGGGGGCCTGTCATGTGGGTTCATTCTCTGCTGCAAATTGGCAACAAAGGGACATGCATTTTTAACTGCTGGAGGGGTTCATATGGCCTTTCAAAATGAAATGAGACAGAAGGTCAGAGAAGCCGCTGCACTGATTCCACAGTACACTCTTGTTTTCATCCATATCTTGCTAATTTTATTTCTTGTGCATAATCCATTTCTAAAGTGGGCTAATTGAATTTTCATGAGATTACAGCTCCCTTCCCAAGTGTGCTTAATTTCTTGATACTCCATTCTCTGTGTGCTGTTTGCAAATGTGCCTTGTGCCATCACTCATTTCTTATTAATGCCTATTAAGATGGTAATCACAGGCCTCATTATGTGTGGGGGAAAAAAAACAGTGCTAGGTTCCACAGTGGCTCAGCAGAGTCTGACGGCAAACAAGAGTTCGCAGTTCGAACTAATATTTGACCAAACAAAGCAGTTTTGCTCACACTGAATGATAAATAGGTCAACAATGTGAGAAATTAATTTACATAATATCCAAAATGGGGACAAGGTCTCTTGAATGACACTAACGGTTCTAAATGTGTAATTCATGAGGAAAGACTTTGCACAATCAGTGCTAGAAGCTCAGAAGTTAATAGAACCGGAGGGCAAAAAGACAGACTACGACTGCTTTAAAAAAAAAAAAAAAAAAATGCGGAACTTCTGCAGCGCTAGTGGCACAGATAATGAGAATCATAATGAACATTTCTGTGCCGTTTCCTATGTTTTGGAATTAATAAAACAAAATGTGAAGTGTGTGAAACGACTGCACCTGCAGCGACAATGAGGTCCATTCAGATGATGATAATGATCATATTAAGGAACGGATGTGATTATGCTCATTTGTGACATTGTAGTTTGGGATGGGATGTAGCAGTGGAATCGGAGCTCAAATGACAATATGAGAAGAGTCTTAAAATAACAAAAGAAGGAAATAGGATACAGGACAGACTCTGCTGTTTCAAACCCACATAACGCATGAATCGAAAGTCCCTTTTACACAGCACTTCAGTCATGGGAATATTTTGCCTTTTTTCAGCAATGACATCAGTGTAAACTCAATGGTGGTATCATTTGGTCTCGTCTTTATCATGGCATTGCAACAGCTCAGGACGTAGTAACATAGCAGTGAAAAAAGTCGGGATGATGATTGTGGAACGCTGTATAAAAGGAACACCTTTCGGTCCAGAACCAAGCTGTGATGTTTTGATGACAGCTGACACATAATGAGGCATGATTCCATTGCTATGTGCTATTTTTCACCCGTGTAGTGGCTAGGAACAAAGCCTGGCAACCCACGACGGGCATGGCGGGTCCATGCCTCCATATATGCCTGCTGTCTTTCCTGCACTGCTGGGAATTTAAAAATGATCACCGCCTCTTTGATTCCGGAGCACCAGTTCACTGTGTAAAAGTCCAGCCTGTCCCTCTGTTGCCCTTTGTCTTGGCTGTGGAAAAAAGGTGGGATCACCATCTCACCTTTTTTCGGTATCTCTGTGTAGAAGTGGTTACTAAGTCGCAACAAACATGGCAGACAACCAGAGGTAGAGAGTGGCTCATTCTCAACAACGGTTCTATGATTTCAGTGGTTTGGAAATGGTTTGGATTTGTAGCATCAGATACAGAACAGGCAAACCCTCGCTGTAAAGTATGAGGGTGCACGGTGTCACTTTTTTTGAAACAAATGACTGCCTTGGGTTTTTTTTTTTTTTTTAAAGGTCTGTCTCAATGCACTTAAACTGAAAATAATAAAGTGAATGTTTTTTCAGTATATTTCCATCTGCACTTATGTTCTTTTAAAAGGAATTGAAAATCGTATCGTTTTCACAAAAAAATCAGTTTTTTTGGGTTTTTTTAAGCCCATATTGTCCAGCCCTAGTCGAGTAAATTTGGAGCCTTTGTCCATTGTCTCACATCTTGGAATAACTTGTAAGAGCTAATTTTTTTTTTTTTTTTTTTTAAGATTGTAGATGCCCAATAAAAAATAATAAAATGCAACTATATACAAGAAATCTATAATATACATTGTTGTACATTGCATTATGGGTAGTATACCATATCTAATCTGATGCTACATCCATACTTGATTTTTTAGTTTTCTGTTTGTAATATGTATGTTATCAACTGTTTTACACCATGTATAAGCCTATAGAAGTCCAAGCATTTGGTTCGTTTTGGCTCCAGTAGATATTAACTGAAACATACTGGTTTTTTTTGGTTTTTTTATACATAGATAAACACAGGTCCAAATACTTTTAATTTAAAGATTAAATTCAGTGAACACATTAAGACTAATGAATTATATCTAATGAAAAGTTCACCTGAAACCCTGAAGACGCACCTGTTTCCTCTTCAGTCTGCCTCTAATTCTAACCTTCTCTTTCCTGCATACAAATGAATGGTGACATTTTCATGGGATTTATGGACTGAAATTAATCTTATAATTGAATAGACACCAGTTTTATGTTTACCCCTGTTGGCCTGCAGAAAACAGGAAATGACATGCTTAAGTAAAACTGGTGGTTTTCTACAACCTGCTGGTTGTAGAATTCTGACCCTCAGGTCAGTTTTCTAGTATGGAAAACTGACCCACTCCATAGAATTTTGACCCCTTATATGAATTTGTAGCGTATGGAAAGACTGGACAGTTACACTAGATGAGCAGTAGTCCACAGCGTAGCACCACCCCAACTTATTTCAGTGGCTCTTGGCATGGGGGTTGGGGATGGGAAAGGTGTCGAGTTGTTTTTTTTTTTTGTTTTTTTTTTTTTAATGTTTTCTTTTTGTTGCAAATTTTGTGTTATCAAAAATGAAGCACAGTGTACAACTTGGGGTCTCATGTTTATTGCAAGACCTTATAATACAGACAAATCTGAAACAATTTGTACTGTATGTTAACAAAAATGTTATAATATATTTCTATATCATAATAAAGCTTAAATATAAATGTATATATATTTTATTTGAAAATTTCATCAGAGCCTACTAAAATAATTAATATAGTCATTGAAGTAAATAATTGATGTTCATTTTAGAGTTACTGGACGTCAGACATGAAATCTACCTTAAATTACATAAAGTTTTATGGTTTTATTTTCATATATATAAATTATATTATTATTGATTTAGTAATATTTGTAACCAAAAATACATGACACTGAATGGGTGAAAGAATCTTGCACCAAAGGTTGTGGGATTTGAATAACATCTTTGGGAGGATAAATAACAAGTGTTAAGCACAGACTGGGCTTGTATATTTGTGCAATGCATGATTGTTCATTAATTTTTTGAGCTTTTTAGAACATGTTTTATATTTACATCTTAAATTTTTGGTTCTTCTTACAAATTTGCTGATTTATTGCGGTGGGTCACTTTTCCCTTAGAAGGGTCCGAATTCTATAATAGAAAAGTGAGCCCCAAGGAAAAGTGACCAGCGGGTTACTTTTCTGACACCGGTGCTATTCAGTTGCTAGATTTTACACATCAGACGCTCTTGTGAAAAATCAAGTGAAACTATGCTAAATGACATGTGCAAAGTTTGGAATCTGAAGTATCTAGCCCAGGGGTCGTCAACCTTAAAGAGCCATTTGGACCCGTTACCCACAGAAAAGAAAAGAGCCACAAACCTTCTTGTCAACTGAAATGAACACTTCATATATTATTGTTTACCTTAATGCGATGTGTCAGAGTCCTGCACCGGGTCAGGTATTCACAGGTAACCCGCAAAAAAATGAGGGGACGAATAAAAACAAAACAAAACAGAATTTTTGCAAGTACTGGAACGGGTAAAATTAAACAAAATGCAAGGGTAGTGGGCAAGGAAGTAAAAAATAAAAGAACATTCATGGATGAAAGTAATTGTCAAGACAAGACATATAATGATGATGATGATGATGATCATCTAATTTGATGGTGTTGATCCACATCCGGTTTTATTTTGAAATAAGTTCACCTCTGTTTACCTTCAGCCAAAGACACCATTGTGCAACACGTATTAGACATTTATTAATGGTGTGAGTTTTAGCCAAAAATAAAGCCCTTGAAAGTGAATTACTGTGTATGTGGGTACGGGTGGGTGTGGCTTTGACGTGTAAAAAAAACAAAATGCACGTATTGTGTCGGGTTGCGTTCGGTAAGAGTTTCGACAGAACACCGGCTCCGATCATTCACTGACAGAACCGGCTTGAAGAGTTGTTACATTCACAACTAACACATCACTTTATCAGAATACAGTCTTTAACCGTCCACTAACAAATAGAACTAACGCTTTAAAACTTTGCCATTATTTTATTGAAGGACAAAAAATTATACATGTTGCATTTTAATATTACAAGAGCCACAGCAGACGGACGAAAGGGCCACATGTAGGTCCAGAGCAGCAGATTGCCGACCCCTGATCTAGCCTGATACAAAGGAATTCCTCAAATATCTCTATCTATATAAGCTGTGCTTCTTCCCACTCCTTTTTTAGGCTTTTGTTCTTCAGTGGTGGTATACTAGTGGGGACTCATGTTGTAGAATGTTATACATACTGTGTACACACAATGTTCATCAATATAATTACCACATCTATGTACACTTGTGTGTATTTTCTACATGTACAGTCTCTGTATTTCTACATGAACAATCTTCCTGTATAATTCAATATGTACAGTTTGACATTTACGTTCTATAAGTCTACTTGTTCTTTTGTATGTGCGAGCAATTTTTCCATGTATATCTGTGTACACATGTATGAGATGTACAATAGTCAGTGCTGTTCATATACATGTATGAGTGCATGAGCTTAAAATGAAATAAAAACTAAACTAATATTGCTGTCGTATGCAAACCTATGACCTAATATTGGGCTGCCACCCACTTCCAAAGACCTCAACATGCCATTAAAAGGGTAAAGTCAAAGTGTAGAGCTCCATCTGAATTTCTTTTCGCCACTACAAAAGACTAAAAGGTCAGACGTTATTTGTCTTCCAGCAAACAGACATTATAAAAGGGCCAAAGAGTTCCCTGCACAATGTCTATATGAATACGAACGGGCTCATGAAGCCATCTGTGCTATCACGAACAAGTCACAGCAGCTCTCTTATCGCAGAGCAGTCGTAGCTGAAATAGATCCAGCAGTCAGAGTTCTTTTTTCAGAGAAGGGAAAATGAAAAACATTGAAATAAAGTCTGCTCCCATGCTGAACTCCCCTCCTACATTTTTTTTTTTTTTTTTTTTTTTCCACACATGATCAGTTTACAATAATGTGAGTAATGTAATTGCTGCTCTTCTGGCTCCGGTTTCCACTGCAGTGTTCAATTCTCCACAGCAGCCTTGAGACAGGAGACACCATTTGCATTTCCTGTGGTATGGATTAGTAAATGACCAGGGCCTGGTTGCATAAAAGCTGAGAATTTTCCAATACATCAAGCTACCACCATTTAATTACTGTGACCACAATTATCCCTGGCTTTGATGGGATTCCTCTTTTTCTTTTAAATAAAGTATGCGGCTGCAGGCTCACAGCTGTGGGTACAGCAGCGACATTAATCGAGGTTTCTGCAGCCTCATGCAAAACTTAGCTTACGTTGATGTAATGCATTATTCACACGTCAACATATGATCTGAAGACGCTTAAAGGATGAAGTCAGATCCTTGTGTTGCTGTGTCACATCATCAGTTTGTCAACTTTGGGTCATTTCTAATTTTTTTTTTTTTTTTTAATTATTATATTTTTCATATTTTAGTTGCATAGTATATTCATGCAGAACTCAAATTCCCGCATCTCATGTTCTTTCACAGAGGATAAATCAGAATAAGTCAAATAACACATACAGTAAAACAAACTTGACAAAAAAAGAAATAATACAAATTATTAGAAAAATGCAACACTTATCCATTCCCAAATGGGGCTGGTCCCTTCCACAACAATCACAGAAGGGGCAATGACGTGACGCCTAAATATTCTGTATTTTAAATTTAAAAAAGGTTTAAATGTATAGAAATATACAATCTATATGTAGTATCTCTCCTATATATATGCACTCACTTCACCTTTTCAAAAATCAGGAGTTATTTGTAATTTTTCTGTCATTTAAAGTGTCAAAATATCATGTGGTGTG
>JAPTGZ010000014.1:5239236-5249485 GCA_029814645.1 Fowleria isostigma
ATGGGTTGTCCATAGTAGGCGTTCGAGGGGAAAAGAGTTAAGTCGTCTTTTCAGTAATAATAATATCTATGCACTTCTTCACCTATGGTTTTTCTTATGCACAAACCGAAGCCGAGGACATGGTCTGCAATTCCTGAGACTAATGTTCAGGGCTGTTAAGCTGGAGTCCAATATGTTGGTTGGAGCTGACTGACTTCTCAGTCTCTAAGATCACAGCAGCTGTTTGGTTGCACCCGAGCATTTGTTCAGCATCACTGACCGGCCCATCGGTGGCAGTGGTTTTGACTTCATCTTTCTTCCTCTGCCCCTGTGGAGGAGTGTTGAGCTATATCGATTAGAGTGCTGGAGAACTGTATGTTGTTTTTTTTGGTTTTTTTATACCTGCTTGTAATTTTCATAGTTGGTTTCGGAGACTGGAGGCTGGCAAGTATGAAGCAGCTAAATTCTAAATAAATCATAACTGAATGCAGCATATCCAAAAAAAAACTGTGTGTTCTGTTATGCAGCAGCCTGCAGCAAGATGTGTATTTTCAAGACTGTGTTGTCTATTTACTAATGTTGTACTCCATTAATTATGATTATCCACAAGCAGATGTAATTATGACAGAGACTCCCATGTGACAAGAAAAATAACGGTGAATCCAGAAACTGTGTGTATCTAAAATGTTAGATGCAGCGGTCTCTGAGCAGTTGCTGTTTTTTTTTTGTTTTTTTTTTTTACTTTTCATTTACAAGGCTGATTTAATGTCTTGAAAAAGCTGGTCTGTAACTGGAAGGCAATGTCTTATCCTATTACTAAAAAAAGAACAATTCTATTAAAACAAAGTTTTTCATTTTAAAACCTTGCTATTGGAAGAACTTTGGAAAAATACAGTTTAAAAAGAAAATTGCAGTCATCTATATTTATCTTTTTTTTCTATAAATGAGAAATTTGTGGTTTTGATAGGGAAATCTGTCTCCTATTGAACATCAAATGTTGCTCAATGTCCAGCTTTATTTATAGTATTTCTGTTCCTAATCTATAGTCGCAGAAAAAAATTATTAGACCACCATATCTTTTCCTTCAATTTCTCATTCATTTTAATGCCTGGTATAACTAAAGCTACATTTGTTTGGACAAATATAATGATAACAAAAATATCTCATAGTAGTTTAATTTCAGAGCTGATATCTATCCATTTTCCATAGCTTTCTAGATAATAACCAAAATCACATCAGTTCTAACATCAATATTCATGATTATACTGACAAAAACAGTGCTTTTATTCATTCCATGTTTTCTTTTCTGTCTGTTTTAGTCACTTTGTACACACAGGAATCAGTACTAGATTGCATAACCATTGTTTTTGACGACTTTTGATGGTCTAATATTTTTTTCTACGCCTGTACATATCATAAAGGAATGAAAGATGCTTATTTATATATATTATCAGACTAAATTTTGCACTAAAATCTCAATCTTGGTACATAAAATTTGGAGAGAAAAAAAAAATCCAGACACTTTTCCATTTAAAAAGATTAGATATTTTGCTTTTTTGATACTATCCTAACCCATTTACAATCGTATTTTACACCTTTTAAAATACATCCATTGTGTAATTGCGGAAACAATTATTAGATCACCTTATGTTTTCTTCAATTTCTTGTTCATTTTAATGCCTGGTACAACTAAAGGTAATTTTTTTTTAGACAAATACAATAATAACAAAAATAGCTCATAACAGTTTAATTTCAGAGCTGATATCTATCCATTTTCCATGGTTTTATACATAATAACCAAAATCACATAAGATCTTACATCAATATCTATGGCATTGTACTGACAAGAACAGTGCTTTCAGACATTCCGTTTTCTTTTCTGTCTGTTTTAGTCACATGATACACGCAGGAGTTAGTACTGGATTACATAACCATGGTTTTTGATGATTTTGATGGTCTAATGTTTTCCGTTACTGTAGTTTTCACATTCACAGTCATTACATATTCTGTCCATATGGGAGCTGTACAAGTCCGCAGACTCTCTAGGGCTGAAGTGCACTGAGCAAGCAGCAGGCTGGTAGGTTAAACGTATTGCCCTTCATGTTCTTGGCTTTAGTTTCTGAAGGACAAAAAGGGCATCTTTCGGTCAACCTCTTCACCCCAGCTTATGTGAAATTACTCCCAGTCAGCACAACTAAAACTGGATTAAAATGTCACATTTCTGGGGAGAAAGTCTAAAGTTCAATTTTGTGTTTTAGGCAGGATACAAACTACTGTGTTTATGTTGGACAAATCCTCCAATGGTCAGAACCTCTTCATCTTTGTTTATCTATACTCGTATTCCACCAAGGCTGGTTTGTAGCCTGGTCTTGAACTTGCTTGTTGTTATGATTGCGGAAGAACTATTTCTCAGCAAGGAAAACTGGTTCCAGAGCACCATCGAAACATTGCTCGTGTAGAACGAAGAACCAACTACGTCTGAGTCAGGATGCGTGATGAATCAGCCCATCAAGGTGTTAAGGGCTTAAATTTAACTGTTACACCCCTAATGACCATGTGTTGATCTATAATATTCACCAGTTACATGTTATTTACCTCTATAGTAATATTTGGACTGGATTAGTTTTACATAGGGAAGTGGGGTAAAGTAATAATTGCCAGAGTCTTTCGAATGTACTATTTCAGTAAAGATTACCGTGACTTTTACCTTAAAAGGGTGCGGGAAAATGACCCCATGAAATATTAATCCCATGTGAATTGACCATTAATATTACCCACGTCCTGTGGTAAAGTGTCATTACCCTATGTTCCTATCTAAAACTAATCCAGTCCGAATAGCGCTTATGTTAGATTATCAAACTATTACGATTACTAACCTACAGTAAGGTGGTGGACTGAAATACTGGACTAAAAACGATTATTTTCTAAGTCTGCGGGTTCTTTCGACACTGTGTGGGTTTTCTTCTTCATCCTCTGGTTTTGTCTTCTATCAAAAACACATATACATAAGTTAATTCTCCTTTCAGTCCTCCTGATCAAAGTACTAATGAAGATCTGCTGTTGATCCCTGAGTGCCTTCAGTGGCAGCTCAACACTCTTAATGTGCTAATTGCTAATGCTAATGTGTATTAAGATGGATAAAATGCAGAGACTGCATTTCCCAACAGGATAATAAAGCAGGTTGACCTTAACCTCAGAATGAAGCGATCCTCTGCTCACTGGTCCGAATGAAGTTTCTGTGTGGTACAGATGCAAGTTGCTAACTGTTAAGGATTGTAATTAATAGGAAATATTGCATGTAATGACGTCACTCACTGATGGACAGACCAGAGGGTAGAGGGTTCACAAGTTGAACCAACTCCACTCCGCTGCTAGGACCTACACAGAACTAGCATGTGGTCCACATTGGTTGAAAAGCAGTTTAATTATTCATTAATTCAATGATTTTCTGAACTGTTTAGCTCTCATGAGGGTCTCAGGGATGTTGGAGGTAGCACAACATTTTGACTTAGCATAGTCATCGCGATGTATGTGTGGGCAATAGTCACATCACAGGACCTGCAATGTAAGAGATAAATGAACTCAATGTATTTTCATCTGATTTCTAGTGACACACACTGCATGCAGTAATCCACTCGTCACAATCGTTCTTAATCAGTTTGGAGTGAGTTGCTGGTAACGACACTGAAAAATGAGCAACGCACAAAAAAAAAAAAATCACTAAAAACAAAGACTTAGTGCCAAAAAGAAAAGCAATGTCAGTTATTTGGAATTATTTCACAAGAAGGATGATATCGTAACACGTGCTCTGAGTTGGCAGTGCCTGGTTGTTGCCACAATGAGAGGAAACACGACTAATTTATTTGATCACATCAGCATCACACAGCTTATATCACAGTTCATATTGCAATATATATATCGCAGAGCTTAAAAAAATGTCAGTTTTTCCAATATCATGCAACCCTAGTTGGAGCCTATCACAGCTACCTATGGGCAAATGCAGGGTACGTACTGTGGACGTGTCACCAGTTCATCATAGGGTTGATGTAAACAGACAAAAAATCATTCACTTTCACGTCAGACCTGCTTTAGATTGACCAATCAGTCAATCTGTATCATAATACTGGAAGGTCTCAGTTCTGACAAATTGAGACATTTCTAACTGACCAGTTTAGTACCTACAGTTTAGGAATAGTCCCATCTCCATATTAAATATCTCGGCAAGTTGATGGGACTAAAATTTTGGTGACATTCATCATTTAGGAATACAACAGCTTTCCAATCAAGTTGTTCAACGACCGCAGTACCACACTTCATGATGGGCAATGAAGTTAAAAACAGGAACCGATGCATTTACGTGCTTCATTCCCTAGATATTGGTGTTAATATAACCCACAGGTCAGCGCAGTAGTCTGTTCCTTATTGTTGGTCAGTGAGAAGAATCTGGAATATCCAAGAAGAATCCACACAGCAAAGTTTAATTAGTCTACTGTAAAAATGACTTTTGCTTATTTAATGTTTTTTTTTAGTTTTTATTGCCATCGTAGTCAGGCTTATACATGCTATCATGGCCAGTGAGTGAACGATGATGGAGTCTGCAACACTGACAAGGTAGTACATAAAGACATGGAGAGAAATAAAGCATGCATTCAATTCTGGTATGTACAGACAATCAAATATCCCAGCAGTGGTGGGTGAGAAGTGTTATTTTCCTTCTATAGAAACTGTGATTACTGGAGTCAGTTCTAAAGGTGGAGAATCCAACCTGACTGCAGGGTCTATTCTCTGTCAAGGCACTGGCTGCCAACTTTGCACAGCGACCTCACAACTCCACAGGGGGTTTTGTGTTTCATGTTTACAGAGGGGATATCTTACCAATGAAGCACAACCTTTTCATTATTTTTGCAGTACTCTACAAGTTCAGAAAAGGTTTATCAGATGAAGCATTAGGGGGGGTTTTGTAAGAGAAAAAAAAAGTGAAATTACACTGCAAAATTTTGGCCCTGTGGCTGGAGTAAGTGTGTTGCTAGTCTGGTTCTGTTGCCTCTCAGGTGGTCAGGTTCATGCCCTGAAAACTGCATGAGCTGTCTGCCTTCAAACAGCATGTATTCCAGAAACAGCATCTCCAAAATCTCCACAAGACTCAGGCAGCAGACAGTTTCTGCTTTTGTTAATGCTCACCACCACCACTGTCCACTTTTTAGTTGATACACAGCCCACCCATCAACCGGCCAAGCTTAGTGCAAATCCAACACACCAAAATAACACAAAACACAATAAAAAAAGTGGACCTCATAGGCTACACATTACAGCAACAGAACCGTCTCGCTTCTCTTTAGCTGCAGTCGGCCGCTTGTGACCGGAGTCGAGAAGAGGTGGGATGTTCGGTATTCGGGAGATGCATCCCCTCACAGCCGTCCATGCATCATGACCTTTAATACATTGACTCCTGAGTCTGTCCAGTTGTCTCACATTGTCAAACCAACTTTTTTTCACAATTTTCACAAGGCTGCTGTCATCTCCTCTGGTTTGTGCACCATGCCTTGTTCTTTCAGTTGTCTTTACATGAAGGTGCTTAGATATTATGCTCCTTGAATAAACAGCTTTTTTAGTCGTAAGTGGGCAGTTTCAATAATAAGATAAGATATTCATTTATTAGTCCCACAAGGGGATATTCCAGACAGATCTCATAAAATTGCGTAGTATGTGACAACAGTTCTTACTGTGTTTGACGTGCTATATGTACACATTTTGGTCCTTTCGTGTGTTATTCAACGGAATTTGATTGCGTGTCAATTTATGCCAAGATCTACGGCTCATATACACGTAACCCTCAGTGTGTGGTATTTGACGTGACGTTAACATACATGTGGAAAGCTAATAATGGGTACAGATAACACGCCAATTATAAGTGGTGCGTATATTGATGCGATTTCATGATATCACGTTGCAATAATTGTTAATCAGAATTAATCAAAATCTGTATGTAAATCATATACTGAGTAAAGGAACCAGCATTAAAACAACCCCTTACTTAGGTTATTCTAATGTTCTGAGACATTTTAATTCACATATTTTGCTCTAATATCACTAATTTTTTAAGTCATTAAGTAATTTTTTTAACTCAGTTTTTAAGTGGATTTCCCGACAATTTATAGTGAAACTAGACAAACAGTTGAAGAGTGCAGACCTCCGCCAATTATAATAGTCCCTGCCCCGCCACACACACACAGCTCAGTGAAGCGCAGGTAGCCCCACCCACACCCACATGGAGGAGAGAGGAGACACTGGTAACTAGCACCATTCAAACCGAATTAGCGTATTTGGACAGGAGTGAAATGATGGATCACTCCTAAATTCTAGTCGATGTGTCATTTCCATCATGTCCTGAAAAATTCATCAAAATCCATCGAGTAGTTTTTGCGTAAAGTTCCTAACAGACAGACAAACAGACAAACACCAGCAAAAGCATAACCTCCTTGGTGGTGGTAATTAGGAACCAAATATTGCAAAGTTTGCAGCCCCCAGTGAGAAATGACTTGGAACATCAAGGCATTAATTAGAGTAAATAAATACATTTTCCTAAATTCTATGAATCACACATTTTTACCAGCATGGCCATGAAATAGGCATTAAATTCTGTTCTAATAGTCTCAAAAAGGTCTTAAAAACTGTTCAACTTAACCTGTAGAAACCTGTAGGAGCCCTGTTATATACTTATTATCTATTCTCTGTTCATCATTAGCAGGTCAATGTAAAATTAAACATGGTTATCTCTATAGCCTGAAACAGCAGCCATATGGATATTTACTGGAGTGTATCTAAATGTGTATGTAAATGTAATAAACACATGGGTTCAAGTAAAGGCCAAAGCTGAGACATACACATTTACATGAAGCACTTCATACTGTGTGCACTCATGCCATGTTGAAAGCAGAATGTAAGAGTTAAGGGATGGTTCGCAAAGGTTGGAGGGGGGGTGTAGTATTTCTACACATGCAGTTTACATATATCTTGAGTCGTAATCAGCTGTAACAAATAAGCACTTATGTAATATTCAGCTATATTATGCATTGACTGTTGAGTACAAAGGACTTAACCACTATTATTGAAGAAATCCAGCCCAGTGCATAGAAAATGCTAAATCATTTAGTGGCTACTCTAACATGCAAAGCACACACACTGCTATTTTCAGATGAAAAGCATGTACAATGGGGTTGTGGCGGTAACAACAGGTGGCCAGATCGAGGGTAAGCGGGGAATTATTTTTGCGTCTTTGACAGTGTTGCCATGGAAACACAGCAAGAGGCCACAAAAACAAAGTGGATGGACTGATGGAAATGCCCTGTGTACACACACGGGGAATTCATTCTAGATTTGGACAGATATTTCCAAATTAATTTTCAGAGTGTACTCCACCTTTAAGGAGAATCCACTGAGTGTATTTGACCATCCTCTGGGTAATCGGAGTGCTAGTGTTCATAAAACATGAAAGTACCTATCAACGTCCTGCTCATTCTATGTCTTTGAAAGCCATATTGTTTGTGCGATTGAAGTAGCTGCCCCACGCCGTTAACAGGAGAGTGATGGCGAGTGATTTTACATTTCCTTTAGGAAAAAGAAAAGCCTGGCCTGTAAATATTAGACATTTTTCAACATGAGAACACTTCAGCCAAACATTATCACAATGATAAGAGTCTGGCAGTCGATTCTTTCTTATGTGAATGTTCATAGAGAGTGATAAAAAAAACCCGGCAGGGCAGAGTACATTATTTTTCACTTTAAGCCCTGCATATTATTGGGATTACTGTAACTATATATACCAGATAACTTCATTTATCTGGCTGACATGGTTATTGTCAAATCAAAGTGAATAGATGTATAATTATTAGTTAGCTAGAGGGATTAAGCTTACGCTGAAGCAGGATTTTTTTTTTTTTTTTGCATATGACAGTTCTGAATCTTTTTTTTCCAGATGGCAGGAGTTGAAAATGGAGTTTGCGTAGGTGTGTGATGTCCTGTGTTATTGTATGTGCGATGCCTGTTGGTGGCCCTGCTGTTTTGATCCTGTAGTTGTAATCTGATTATTTTTGTGGCAGTCTGGGTTATATGGAATAGTTTATTGTGGTTTTTCACAGTGAGCATGTTGAAGAAACAGGTTGTTTCCGGAAAGAAGTGAATCAAGAAAAGCACTAAATTCAAAACCAGGTGAGGACTGGACCAAAGGTCACACCGAGGAAAACAATGTACTTGCCGAAAGCCCAAAAGGATGTCTAAAAAGTCCAAAAAGACGTCCAAAAAGTTACCAGTGACTGTTACGCCCCGATAGTGGGGGAAAATTATGAAAAAAAGTGGAAAGAATACATGTACACAGTGCGTTCGCTTTTCATCCAGTGTATTATTTTGCTAGCATTTTTTGTTAGCCATCGGCTTCACTCTCAAAACAGGGAATGGGTACAGCAACCAATCGCTGCACAGCACATCCGCCATAAACCTGACAAAATAAAATACTATTAACATTTTAAACAGAATTGATGCAAGTGCATTTTTATAAAGGCAAGTGTGAAGAAAAAGTGATATAAAATTATTTTATCAACAACTGTGGCCACTGTTTCCGTTGCCATAACCACATGGTGAGAGTAATCTACATAAAATAGACAAGAATTCCTCATTTTAAACAGTTCCTAACATAATAAATGAACTATCATCACCTTCTTTATTACTTACTAATGAATTACCATCCTAAAATATGAAAAATCATGAATTAGCTTTTTAATCAAATCTTTGAATGAGATATTTTTTTTTTTTAACTATAAGATGACAATGTGAAAACATTATAACCATGACACGACTCACTCCAAACTGATTAAGAACAAATGTGATTGGTGGATCGCTGCATGCAGTGTGTGTCAGGAACCCTTGAAATCAGATGAGAACATGTTGAGTTCATTTACCTCCTCCATTACAGGACCTACGATGTGACTATTGCGCACACGTACATTGCAATGAGGATGCTCAAATAATATACTGTGCAGCTTTGGATTGAAATAGCAGCCCCAAGCCATTAGCAAGAAGGTGATGGTGGGTGATTTTACATTTCCTTTAGGAAAAAGAAAAGCCTGGCCGTAAATATCAGACATTTTTCAACATGAGAACACTTCAGCCAAACATTGTCGCAATGATAAGAGTCTGGCAGGCTATTCTTTCTTACATGAATGTTCATAGAGGATGATAAAAAAAAAAAAAAACACAGCAGGGCAGAATACATTAGCCTGGGCAAACATCAACTGGAGCTGCAGCCTCTTTTTATTAGACCCCTGCGCCTCGAAGCAGTGGGTTGTGGGGCATTTCATTTCCAGGAAGCGAGTGCGTCTACTGGCGCATATTGTTTCCATGATGGCAATTTATTTTGCTGGAGTGGCACAACAAGTGTGGATATGGAATGAAGGTTGATAGATAAGAACAATAGGAAAGATACTTTTCAGTCGGTGTTTTTCCTGAGAGTTGCAGCACCTACGGGCGCGGTGGCCTGGTGGCGGTGAATACCAATGGCTCTCAGTGTGAGGTGAGGGGGACAAACAGGGCTCTGCAGCACAATCCTCCCACCTGAATCTGTATCCATTACCTCTGCCTGGATTTCATATTCCCACCAACCCTTCTCACCATAGCATCGCAGTTTACTTTCATGTTAGCCTGTAGCCCAAAAGTTTCCACAAAAACACTGTGCAGGCTTTTACGGCATGAGCAGTAAATATCCATCTGTGAAAGCAAGTAAACAAGTAAAAGGCGGTTGGCCATAATAACAGTTATTTGACAAGTGGAAAGCAGTGAAGGGTGTTTGTTAGTGTAAAGAGAAAGAAAAGACACCAAGTACACTAAAAAAAAAGACAGCATGTAGCATGAAAATACAGAATAAAATGAAACATGCATCAGAGAGGTGATGCAAACCCTGCTCACTGACCCAATCTCTAATCAAAAAGACATAACCCAAAATAAGATTTGTATAGAAAGATCAAGAAAAGAAATTTTCTAGACTATGGCAGCCATTTATTGATCAACTCTTTCCCCCATAAAGACGACATTTGATGACCCCCCACCATACCCTTAATGATGAGTTTTGACACCTCTGTTATATCACTAAAGACATGATTTGATGACCGTTAAAACAGGTTCCATTTTTTCAAATCTAACAGATGCGGTGATAGGTGGAGGTGACTACAACCCATACTGGCCAACCAATAGGATTAAATACTACATTTTATTTCTTTAT
>JAPTGZ010000014.1:5336166-5348695 GCA_029814645.1 Fowleria isostigma
ATAAACCCCAGTGTGTCCATCCACTGTCACTGATCCAACTCCATGGGTTTTACTGGTGAATCAATGTTGTAGAAGATTACGTTTCCATGGTAACTACAGAGCCTCTGAACGTCCAGATGGGTCATATCTGATGACCATGAAAAGATGAATAACTGTGTTTTACACCAACTATTTAAATTTATCTATAAGACTAGTGAATCAACAGCTATTAAACAGTTTGTATCACTAGATTCTTTTTGGGTCTTTATGTTTCAAACATCCGTCTTTTTTCTTCTCCTTCCAGGTAATGAGCTGTTGTACCGGAATCGTGAAGGTGATGTTGTCAAGTTCAACGTCGACACCAATGAGACGACCATTTTGGTGCACAACAAGAAGTTTGTAAGTTGTCTTTTTTTCCATTTATGAATAATTCTGTGCAAGTTATTTCCAAACTGTAATCCACTCTAGATTACGTGTTATTGTCATTTAAAGTAATTTCTTACCTTATTAAATTGTCTCAGAATTGTGATGCATGACATGATTACCGTATTACTTTTGATTAATATTTAGACTTTCATTATAAATAGCGTGTGTGCAGTTGAACACCCCCCCACCACCACCACCACCACCACCAAAGACAAATAATACAGGTTTGACTAATGGTGTCACAAAATAATAAGAAAAACACTTAAAAAGGCTCAGGGTCCGGGTCAAGGGGGCAGCAGGTTCAGCAGAAAAGCCCAGACAGTCCTCTCCCCAGCCACTTCCACCAGCTCTTCTGGGGGAATCCCGAGGTGTTCCCGGGCCAGCCAAGAGATGTAATCCCTCCAGCGTGTCCTGGGTCAGCCCCGGGGTTTCCTTCTGGTCGGACATGCCTGGAACATCTCCCTAGGGAGGCATCCTCCGCTTATCCGGACCCTGATCTGGATAAGCGGAGGACGACGGTACAGTACGGTACATAAAAAGGCTGATAATGTTGTAAAACAGATATCTTAACCCAAATTTTAAAAAAAACACACAAAACCCTCCTTGAATCCCTGCACATATAACAGAACACAATGAGTAAAATGTCCATTACCAACAATGTAATGCAGCAAGTATGTCACAGTATCATTTAAATTGAATTATGGCTGTTGGGTTGTTCTGTTGCAAGTATTTGGATAAAGTGTGCACACATTTTTAAAATATGTTTCATTCACTTCGAGAATAGTGGGGGTCGCTCGTCTTTGGTATTGAGTTTAAAGTTTGGGAACCCCTGCACTACTGCGTAATCTGTTACTATAATGCATTACTTTTCTAACACATTACTCCCAACACTGTTTTTGACAGAACTATAGTCAAGGACTGTCTACTCACAAGTTACATGAAAACTTTTCTCAGAGTGTCAGCAAAGCCCAGCACCCAAAGCTCTTCTTTATTACAGCGCTCAATCAAAAGGTCCATTATAACTGCAAACTGTGAGCTGTTGAGTCAACACTTGGGGCCCGGATATGTGGGAAATGTTTAGATGGAGATGCATCAGCACCGCAGCAGCGAGGGCGACGATACACAACATTATGTCTACCATCAAATCACTAAGCCTTAGTGCAAAGATTAATGCAACTCCCATTTACTTCAGGAGCTGAGCCATCCGTCAAACCCAATCACTTAAAGGAGTGATATTTTGCTTTTTTTAAATAAAATTTTGCATTTTAAAACATTTCCTTGTGGTCTACATCAACTGTAAATGCTATGTTTGGGTCTGAATTTTTCATTAATTCAACTCCACTGATCTATCTTCAAGTCCATGTATGACTAATGACAGCAGACGGGTGGTTTAAATACAATGAGTCACTTCAGAGTCTGCCAACCCCAGAATGCTGACTGTGCTGTTCAGCCATCTTTGTAGTTTTCAAGATACACTATACTGGCCTAGTGATAATGAAAAATTATAATTTATAATTAATAATGGCAACAATGGCAAACTGTTTCCCTCATCCTCATAGAACTGAGTCAGAGTCTGACCTGCAGAAGGACAGGAAAAGAAGAACCAACAAGAACCAAGACTTCTGATAATAACTTTACCACGGTCACTCTCAAGTCCACAAAGTGAACCTGGGAAACCCTACAAATACATTAAAATCATGATCAGACTGGCCAGTTCAGGTGATAAAGATTGTGTTTTGAAATATTAGATGTAAATATGCTTTCGATATGTTTAAAACCGATCTAGGAATTAACGAATGAACTGGCGTAGCGTCTACCACCGCCAGTAAAAAATATCTGTAAATCTCTTTAAAATCACTGAAATCATAATCAGACTGGCCAGTTAAGGTGTTAAAGGTCTAGACATGTCTTTCCTAGACAGGTGTGTAGAAATATTAGGTGTAAACCTGCTTTGGATGTGTTTAAAACCAAACTGGTAATCAGCACACACATTAGCATAGCATCTACTGCCACCAATAAAAAAAAAAAGTACCTGAAAGTCACTTCAAAATCAACAAAATCATAATCAGATTGGCCAGTTAAGGTATTAAAAATTTAGACATTTCTTTCCTAGATTGGTGTGTATAAATATTAGGTGTAAATATGCTCTAGATGTGTTTAAAACCAAACCGGAAATTAGCAAACTAGCATAGCATCTACCGCTATCAGGAAAAAATACCTGGAAATCTCTTCAAAAATCACTAAAATCACAATCAGACTGGTTAGTTAAGGTGTTAAAGGTCTAGATATGTCAATCCTAGGCAGTTGTGTAGAAATATTAGGTGTAAATATGCTTTAGATGTGTTTAAAACCGAACCGGAAATTAGCCATATGGACTAAAACCGCCACTGCTGATGTCATACTCAGTGCATGTTTGTCTGAAGTTTTGACCTTGTCTGTGCAAATGTAGGTATGTAACTACTTGTATGCAACAAACTAAGAAGAAATTAAAACAGGTTGTAGAAATCCACTCGGTTTTTGGCAAAATGAATAGAAGAATAGAACTACAGCACCTGGAGGGTTCAAACTCAAACTTTATCAACTATTAGAGCCCACAAATACACAAATAAATGTACCAAACACTAATAGAAGTGGGTTTAGCAAAATAACATCCCTTTAAGGAAGTATTTAAATGAAAAAATACTATGCATGGTTAAAGGTCGCCTCTTTTTGTGTCTTCTCTCTCTTTTGTTCCTCAGGAAATGTACAAAGCCAGCAAGTACGAGGTGTCTCCTGATTTGAAGCATGTGCTCCTGGCCTACAATGTTGCACCGGTGAGCCGCTCATTTGTTTGCTTGTTTTTTGAATTAGCAAACTGACAGCCGAATATGTCAGCGAGCTGCCACTCGGGGAGGGGTTGAGCTGCTGGGGAAGAAGAGGGTGATGGTGGCAGCGAGGGGAAAGAAAAGGGGGGAGAAAGTAATCATGGCGGAGTGTGAAGGCCTGTCGCACACCGCTGCCTGTCAGCGACGGTGGCGGAGGCAGCACAGCCGAGCGGAACTGTCACGAGGGAGGGGGGGGGACCACGAAACACAAACAAACCCCATCGGGCTCACAGGGGGGAGATAAGATCGACTGTAGGGACAGGAAGCACTGGCTTAGATTTTATGATTCCTGTACAATCCAGAATAAAGCGTCCCATGACTACACCGCCTTGATATGCATCAAAGTATTTCATCTCAAGCTCAAATATATTAAATCATTCTGCTCGCTGACGCCGACGCTGACTCCATTCGGCTTCACCACCGAGTCGCCGCGGAGAGTTTGTGCCTTTTGATACTTTGCGAAAGATGCTGGCAGGTATATAACCTTGTCTTATTGCCTGAGATGAATAGGAAATCTTACGACACACTAGAGATCTCTAGTGTTTTGTTCTGCGTGTGTTTGCATTTATTATTCCATCCATACTTTCATCACCTTGATAGATGACAGCCAGCGTCCTACGCGCTCCCTGCAGCAGCATATACTTGCGCTCACAAATGCACTTTCACGCTCGCTTTGTGTGAATCATGACGCTTGATGATAAATATGATGCTTGCATACTCACACACAACATAACATAAAACAGCCTTTTTTGAATGTACATTTTTTTCCTGCGTTGTTCATATAATTTGTCGTGCATACATAATAAAACCACAGATCCACTTCTTTTTATTGTAGTGCTGTGCATAAATAAACATTGTAATATATAGAAGGTGAATATCAAGAGTCTTTCTTAACTGTCAAGGACTTTGGAAAATGTAGGAGTCTCTGACATCCAAAAGAGTTTGTGGTTATATAAAAAAAAATCTGCATATGCTTATCTAGAGATAATAGTAGTGTTCTGACACATACTAGACTCTAATATCAGTACAATATAAAGCATTGTCTCACCTGCCTTAAATTGCACATGAACCTAAGTGACATCTCATTCTTTTTATTTCAAATTTTTTAGTAAGAGCACAAATTACATTTACTATAGCCATTCTTCTAGACATTTTTTTTCCCTTTTTTTGCTCTTTGTTTGGTCGCTTTCCCCTTTTTTAATGATAGTAACCAAACAACAAGAAAGAAAAAGGAGAAAAAAGATCATCAATCAACTAAATCAAACAGACAAACAAAACAACTTCCTCGTCCATCCCCAAATCCTACCATCCAGTTCATATCTCATTCTTAATCCATGGGATTAATATGACATCAGTCCACCCTTTGCAGCTATAACAGCTTGAGCTCTTCTGGGAAGGTGTTCCACAAGGTCTAGGAGTGTGTTTATGGGAGTTTTGACCATTCGTCCTGAAGCGTATTTGTGAGATCACACACTGATGTTGGACCAGAAGGCCTGGCTCTCTGTTCTAATTCATCTCAAAGGTGTTTGATGGGGTTGAGGTCAGGCCTGTGCAGGCCAGTCCAGTTCATCCAAGCTCTCTCATCCATGTCTTTATGGGCCTTACTTTGTACACTGGTGCACAGTCATGTTGGAACAGGAAGGGGACATCCTCAAACTGTTTCCACAAAGTTGAGAGCATGGAAATGTCCAAAATCTCTTGGTATACTGAAACAAGCAACCATAAAGACCTGGATGAGAGAGTTTGGTGTGGATGAACTGGACTTACCTACACAGAGTCCTGACCTCAACCCCATAAAACACCTTTGGATGAATTAGAGCAGAGATTGAGAGCCTTCTGGCCCAACATCAATGTGTGATCTCTCAAATGCACTTCTGGAGGAGTGGTCAAAACTTCCATAAACACACTCCTGATCCTTGTGGAAAATCTTCCCAGAAGATTTGAAACTGTTATGGATACAGAGGGTGGATCCACATCATATTAAACCCATGGATTAAGAATGGGATGGACCTTGAGTTCATATACAAGTCAAGGCATGTGAGGGAATATATTCAGTAATACATATGTATACATACAGTGCTCAGCATAGAGTCCACCCCAACAGATTTATCACAAACCCTTTAGTTTTCTTTGAGAATCAGCATTTTCTATGGGACACTATACAACATATCATGTTCTCAGTTAAGGAAATGTTTCCCACATTTTTTGAAACTGTGCTTATGTTCATTGAGATATTGATTTAAATCTTGCTTTTCAAAGGGGTTTTATTCATTTATGCTGAGCACTTATATAAATTTATTTATTATGTTTTCTTTTCTACATGAAACTATGTATTGTGTATCTAAAGCTATAAAACAGCCAGGCATTAATAAGTTTTGCTTCTGCCTGAGCCTTTTTCAGTTAAATCGTATTATTGCTTTCTTCTGTTTTTTGAAATGCATACATGATTGAAAATAAACTAACTAGCTAAAAAAACGGAACTTTTTAAGATAGTGTTAAGGCTCATTTCTGCTCGCTTTACATATGTAAATATGTATGTCCGTTTCTGTTGTTGTCATTTGTCATTGCCTTCATATTTCCATGCATCCTATACATTGGAATGAGCGTTTCTCAATCATTCCACCAGAGGGAGCTGTTATTAATTACTATACTGGCCAAATACCATGAAGAAGAGTAAAGATTTTTGAGAAGAAGATCTCAGTCAATAATAACAAATAGGGCAACAAGAGAGGAGGTAAATGGTTGGTACTTATATTTTTCCAAAGCGCTTTGTAATACAAGCCTCACATTCACCCATTCACGCATGCACTCATACACCGGTGGGCAGCTGCTGCCATGCAAGGTGCTGCCAGGCCTCACTGGGAGCAATTTAGGGCTCAATTTCTTTCCCAAGGACACTTCGACATGTGGACAGTTGGAGGAGGAATTTGAACCACCTACCCTTCTCTTACTGGAAGATCCGCTATACCTACTGTGCCAAAGCTGGAGGTTTTACTAATGTGGATGCTAATGTTAATATTGAGACGGTTAGTTCTCATAAGTATGTCGGTAGTTTTTCACTACCTCACACAGTCGCTCTTTGAAAGCCGCTATTTATGGAAATTATTCTGTTCAACTCTGAACACTGCCTCCACTGTTCTTGATGGTACTACTCTGTTTTGTCCATGTGGGTACAAATCCATAAGCTCCCAAAAAACGAACAAAATTACACACATAATGTATGTAGGGGACGGACAGAATGCTCCATTGTACTTGTCTGCATCTTTAACGTAGAGCATAAAGGAGCCCTTAGAGTGGAGTGGCTGTGAGTCGTGAAGAATTTCTAATAAAAAATAAGAATATATTTACTGGTATACGCGGCGGAAAATAATCATAAAAATACAAGGAATTTTATTTTCAATAGATTTGTACAGAAAATATGTGTTTTTGTCAGGCTGAGAGCAACAAAAACAGAAATCTTTCCTGTGTGTCAGTGTAGTTGCTACCACAAAGAATTTGGCAAAAACATCCAACATTCTTTTTACAACTTTTTTGTGTTCAAAGAGCATACCACTAAGTTTTATGAAACCTTGACATCCACATTTAAACCCACTCCAGTGTCAGTTTGGCTGTTAAAATGTCACCTGTTTCCCTAATATGCTAATGGATTTGTGTGCCTCCTCTTGTTCCAGGTGTACCAGTATTCCTACACAGCCTTCTACATTATCTGCAGTCTGGAGACTCCGTAAGTAGGCGACACGGCAGCTGTGTCCCATTTACATTATAGTGCATTATCATTATCTTATCGTGTAACGCATATGACCCACCGGCCCACGGCTGCTTCTTTTCACCCCCCCACCCCGACAGCGTAAGCCACTCTGTTGACCTCCACACAACCGGCGCTATCTATGAAGTCAAGAGATTATCGAGTCATCTTTGGCCTCTAATGGCAGCCAGATGTGCCGTATTTGCACAGACTCATCTCCTTGCGTCTTCCTAGGCAACGGAGGGTGATAACAAGATTAAACAAAAGGAAAAAAAAGAAAAAAAAATACAACCTCACAAGCAGATGCAGTGACAGCTGATATGGTCTGTAAAGAGATGGGTTAATGTAACAGTCATGGAAAAAATTGTTATTCCACCCTATGTTTTGTTCAATTTCTTGTTCATTTTGATGCCTGGTACAACTAAAGGTACATTTGTTTGACAAATATAATGATAACAACAAAAATATCTCAGTATTTTCATTTCAGAGCTGATATCTATCTATTTTCCATGGTTTTCTTGATAATAACCAAAATCACATCAGTTCTTACATCAATATCTTTGACATTGTACTGACAAAAACAATACTTTTAGACATTTTATGTTTTCTTTTCTGTCTATTTTATTCACATGATACACACAGGAGTTACTACTTGATTGCATAACCATTGTTTTGATGACTTATGATAGTCTAATATTTTTTTCCACGACGGTGTAATTGAGAGGACTTTTGAAGTCCACAGAATATATTTTGCATAGATCTTTATTAAAGAAAAAAATAATGCTTTTGTTTTCATTATGATTTTATCTCTATAAATCCCATATTATTTAATTATGAAAATAATCCCTTATTAATAAATGAATAATAAATAATTAATAAATTACTAGATATGCTAAAATAGGCAGCACTGTGGTGCAGTGGTTAGCACTCATGCCTCACAGCAAAAAGGTCCTGGGTTCGATTCCAACACCAGCCAACAGGGGGTGGGACCTTTCTGTGTGGAGTTTGCATGTTCTTCCCTGGTCTGCGTGGGTTTTCTCCGGGTACTCTGGCTTCCTCCCACCATCCAAAGACATGCATTAGGTTAATCAATTAAACTAAAATTGTCCATAGGTGTGAATGTGAGAGTGGTTGTTTGTCTCTATATGTCAGCCCTGTGATGAACAGTCAAAATGTCCAGGGTGTACCCCGTCTTCACCCTTAAGTAGCTGGGATAGGCTCCATTGACCCCTGTGACCCTAGTGAGGATAAAGCGGGTTCAGAAAATGAATGAATGAATGAATATACTAAAATGTCAAGTAAATAACCGTCCAAATTTAATGAAGACCACCTTTTAATTAGCTAAAAAATATATATATAAAATTAGTTTATTCTAAAATGGGTTTGATTGTATTTTTTTTATTAAGTTAAGATAATTATGACAGATATTTATTTTTGGCAATACATTAAATTTTATATGGAAAATAAATTGTCTATGTGTCCTAGAAATCACTTTCAACTAAGTCAGTGTTTCTTAACTTGGTCCTCGAGGCCCAGTGTCCTGCATGTTGCTGGAAGTGGGAAATATCTAAAACATGCAGGACACTGGACCTCGAGGACCAGGTAAGAAACCCTGAACTAAGTTACCCATTACAAAAACACCTCTGAAGGAAGTTTATTCAAATCACATGACCTACTCCACATGATGTCATTTCCTCCTGAAGAAAACACTGGACAGACTCTGCCATATGTTCTTTCTCCTCTTTATGACTTATTTAATATAAAGTAGTGTGGGAGTCAAGTGTGTATTTATCACACTCTTATGTCAACAGTGTTCCTACAATATCTGTCGAAATGACTTTATATGTACATTTGATTCGATTGTATATATAATATTTAGAAGAATCATTCTGTATAAATGTCATGTGGTGTTATGGTTTTGTTGATTTTAGGATGAAAACAGAAAAAAATTTCAACTATACCTGTCAACTGTATTTCCCTGAAAAAGGAACTCAAAGTCTCTCTTGTATATATATACATATATATTATATATATAAAAACAATAGTGATTGTTTCACTTGTAAAGTTTCATAAAGCGTCTTTTGAGTGTCAGTTTGTGTGGTACTTTTCATGTCCTTGAGTGCTGAACAATGAAAGTGACTCACAAAACAATTACAGCAAAGATTAGTAATGAAGCATGACACGCCTGCACTCTCTGCTGCAGCTGATTTTCATTTCTTGTATATTTATTTATTTCATGTCAAGATCAGAAGCGATTGCTAAATATGTATATTATGACATTATATTATGTAATTCCTAACCTCCTATGATTATAAGAAATATTAAATTGTACAGTTAACCCATAAAGACCCAGTAGTACTTTTATGGTGGTTCCCAAATTAAATTTTCTCTATATTTACTCTTTATTAAGTCATTTATTACCACTTATTATAATATTATCCTCTGTATTTTGTGTTTTTTTGTGAAAATTTTCTTATATTTAATTCACTGATCATATAGATGTTTGTTAAAGTTCAGATTACAAGTGAAGGTTATTATATCAGAAACAGAGAAAACTAAAGAAAAAGTGACTTTTTCGGTAAAATACATCATTAACCGAACATAAACCCAGTGTCTCCATCCATGTTTTGTTGTGTTTCGTTTATTCACCTAAGTTTTTATTGAAAATAGAATGGCTCACTCAAACACTTATAACAAGTGGTCAAATAGTCAGGTCAGTTTAGTGATCAGTTTGCTCTGACATTACTGATTTAGATTCATAAGATTCATACCAATTTGAAACTCATTAACCTATAAAGACCTGCTAATTTTATGTGTGTTTTTATATATTTAATTTCCTATACTTGATTTAACCACTCATGAAAACTCTAAGTGAATTCAAAGATTGTACCAATACAAAGAAAACTGGAGAAAAAGTAACTTTTTTTCAGCAAATTTTGTATTGAAAGTAGAATGGCTCACTCAAACGCTTATTATAAAGGCTGGATGGTGCAGATGGAGACATCGGGTCAGTTCAATGCTTTGTTTGCTCTGAAATTACTGATTTAGATTCATACAATTTATACCAACTTGAAATTCATTAACACATAAAGACCTAGTGCTAATTTTATGTGTATTTTCCTATGTTTAATTTCCTATACTTAATTTAGATGCTCATGAAAACTGAAGAGAATTTAACTTTTTAAACAAAAATATCAATAACTGAGTGAAAACAAGTGTGTCCATCCACTGTCATTGATTCAACTCCATGGGTTTTACTGGTGAATCAATTTCCAGAAAGTTTCTAACCCAAATATCAACCATGCTTGTTAAGTGGTGAAACTTTGGGTGGAAGTAAATAAGCTCTTTTGGTCTTCAGGGGTGGTATACTAATGGGGACTTGTGTTGTAGAATGATGTGTTATACTTACTGTGTACACACAATGTTCTGTAATATAATTACTATATCTATGTGCATTTGCAATGGATACTTCTGTGTGTATGTTCCTTGTGTATATTCTACTTGTATAGTTTCTATGTATTTCTCCTAGAATAACCATCCTGTAAAATTCACTATGTATAGTTTTATATGCACGATCCACAAATCTACCTATTTTCTTTTTTTTTGGTACGTATGCTGTCATATGCACATTCTTCATGTATAGTTCTGGATGTATAATTCTATCTGTAGATTCTTCATATATGGTTCTTGTGTTTACTTGTGCACATGGCATTCTCATCTCCTTTTTTTCTTTTCCTTTTTTTGCCAGTCCTTCCATGTATGTCTGTGTACACATGTATGAAATGTATATGAACAGTGTTGAATATTGTACGTGTATATAAATTTGCCACTGTACATGGAGTGCACAAGCTTGAAATAAACTAAACTAAACTAAATGTTGTAGAAGATGACGGTGTTTCCACGGTAACTACGGAGCATCTGAACATCCAAATGGGTCATGTCTGATGACCATGAAAAGATGTATATTTACCTAATAATTAACAATAATTAATCCATACAGTATCACCCCATGACCCCACACACACACACGCACACACACACACTATAATTCCTGCACTATAATAACTGGGACTACTTTGCACTATTTACATACTGTTAATATAAATCTCACTGTATATAATATAAGCAATAATATATACATAATATATTTTAGAGACAATATCTGTACATATCTACCCAGTTATTTATGTTCATATTTATTTGTTACATACCATTCCCAACTTATTGTTGTCCTCGTCTCTACTTAAATGTTTGTTTATATCAGGTTTATGTTTATGTGTGTTGTGTCTATGTTGGAACTGTAACTGTGAGCAAAGAAAAACCAAAGATAATTCCTTGTGTGTGTTCACATACTTGGTCAATAAAACTGATTCTGATTCTGATTCTAAATTATCTACATGTATTGACAGGATTAGTGGATCAACAGGTATTAAACAGTTCAGATAAATAGAGGCTTTGAGTCGGTGGTGGATGTTTGGGTCTATATGGGTTAAAAGAAGAAAATGTGTTCATAAAAAACTATTTCAAGCAGTAGAATGTAGTTGATCTTCAAATCCTCACATTTAAAATAATAGAAACCAAGAAGGTTTCTCCATTACTTCTGCTCAGTCATAATATGACAGAACTGCCAGTGGCCGTCCCACCCAAATCTACTTGTGTGCTGCCACCCAGTGGTCATGTACCATATGGCCCTGCTTAGCTGATGACCTCATTCATCTCCACTCCAGACAAAGACATAGAGGCAGTGGCACCTCTAATTCTGCAGCCTGCACTGCGCAGCACTTTCCCCAATAAGGAGGGGTGACACTGTTATAGAGCTCTGGTATTTATGGATACACTTAAACCTTTGTTCTCAGATGGGCTACACTTGTTCTTCTCCCGGAGCGGTGCTAGAAGTTGACAGTCATTGTGTGCATGTGCCTGCTTTTCTTTCTGATAAAATTGTTTTTCTCTGTGCACCTCAGGGAGACGTGGAACCTGAACCCTCCAGAGGTCCGAAACGCTCAGCTGCAGTACGCGGGCTGGGGACCCCAGGATCAACAACTGGTAAGAGCGGCAGTTCCACTGGATCCATGCTCCAGGTGGATCCAGCCCATCCTACAATGTCAAATATAATCTGGCACACATTTGAGTTTTCATGAAATATTGGGATACAGGAATAAATATTGCAGTGAAGGGCTGATTAAGGCTGAAGTTGATTAAATTAGTTTGATTAATGACAGTTTTGATTTCTGCAGTGTTCCTACAGGATTCTGCAAGTGAAATTTAAGACTTTTTATGACCTTTTTAAGACTACAGTGGTTCTTGGGGCAGCCATGGCTGAGATGGTTAAGCAGTTGGCTGGAGAGTCGGCTAGGGACCGAAGGGTAACCAGTTCGAATCCCCGGAGTGGCAGAGAAATGTTGGCTGATGTGTCCTTGAGCAAGGCACTTAACCCCCCCCCCCCATTTGCTCCCCGGGCGCCTGACAGGCAGCCCACTGCTCCTTAGCATGCAATATGTGTGTGTAATATAAC
>JAPTGZ010000014.1:5352414-5363423 GCA_029814645.1 Fowleria isostigma
CCGTGTAAACGAAAGGCACTTCCGATAAAATATTTTGTCGTTTTTACCCGCAAGCGTTCTCGTGTAAACGGCACCTAAATTCTTATGAGCTATTTTTGCTGTTATCATTATATTTGTCCAAATAAATATACTTTTAGTTGTACCAGGCATTAAAATGAACACGAAATTAATGAAAGCTTAGGGTGGTCAAATATTTTTGTCTGCGACTGTAAATTATAGCCATAAACTGCACATTAAATGTCTGAGTAATAAACACAGAACTAAAACTGACATAGACAGTGGGTTTGCTGGTAGCCTTTGAAATAGAACTTTGGCCTATATTTTTTATATTTTCACTCTTTATAGTCTGATACTAGTTGTCTTTCTGCAAAATTGAGGGAGTTATGGTCAAAAATTGGATATTTTGAAAATTATGACTGTGAGTTTGACCTTTCAAGGTCACCACAGGTCAGGAAAATTGGTACTAAATTAAAGACCGTACCAACTTCCTATAAGTCGATAATACAAAGTTAGTCGATATCCATCTTACAGATAGAAGCCGTTTTGTGAATATGTAAATTAGGCGCTTGACCTCTGGGCACTTTCAGTGTGAGTGACTCAAAATCTACACTTACACATGTGACAAATGAGGTAGGTAATGGATAGAGAATTGAATTTCCAATAATTTGCCATTAGTTTGAAAGAAGTTATGAACAATAAACAAATTTTAAATATACTACCATAGCAATCGGACATCACACAACCTAGACATGCGAAACTTGGTATATGAGAAGGGACTTGCACAGAGATGTTGCATGTTACATTTTGGCATGATCAGATTAATATTTGTCATATTACAGCCATTTGAAATTTCATCAAACTGAGTTTATTGACCCTCTGATATTTAACCCAGGGCGCAAACGAAGGCAGGACCCTTATGATGTCATGATGCATATCATCGGATGCAGAATAAAGAATTGCACAATTTGGCTTTGGTTTTAAGTTGATATGATGAGTTTCACGGAAGTTATGGCGGAATATCAATTTTTGAACTTTGGCCTATATCTCAGCTGTAGTTGGTCGTAATATTGGAAAAAACTAATCAGGTCAACTAGAGAATATGGATAATCATTTGGACATGGTTGGATATCAATAATGATGGAAATGTGACTGCTAGAGAACATAAAGACAAACAGACAGACAGACATACGAACTGACTAATACAGCAAACAACAACCAGGGTAAATGCAAGTCACAACAGGAGAGAAGAACACATTTCTAAAAAATAAAGGGGGATGGATCAGTGTTTGATGTGATTAGTTGTCTCTGTAGCGGCTGAAAATGTCCTGGAAAATAATTTCAAGGAAAGAGTGTGAACCCTGATGATCTTGACTATAACCCGAGACGAGATGTTTCACTTACACAATCCAGGCAAATGCATCGTTATGAGTTCCATTTACCCATAACACCCTCTGATTCTCAACATAACCAGGCAGCTAACAAGAACAAACTGGAGGTTGTGTTCCTGACTGCTTTTACTTACATCCTCCAGTTGCTGTTTATATTGACGGGCTTCATGTGATTGATTCCCCAGTGATTGATGACCACAAATACCTGATAAACACTTCATGGTCACGATGTTTCCTAACTTTGCGAGTTGACCAGAATGCCCTTGAACGCCCCATTACATTCACTAATTGACCGGCACATTATGGATTTTTAGGGAAACAAACAACAAACACAACAAACCCCAGATTTATTTAGAAGCTGGTTTGAGACTCTGAAAAAAAACATGTCTTGATCAATCTGTCTTCTTACAGCAAAAAGTTTGAAGTATCAAGCCCGTGCACTCAGACAAAGCTAATCGTTATAGGCAAAATGTTCTAAAGGAAGTGCTATCCATCAAAAGACCTCACACACAAACTATTTTGTCCCATAGCATGTAATGCCGGGTACACATATAAGTATTTTCTAAATCTGAAGATGTTTTTTATTTGTTACGTTGAACAGTGTTGATCGTACAGTGTGTGGTGCGCTCTAATAATCTCCACATAGCACACACAGAACAATTCTGTCCCACAACCAATCTAGAATCTCGTCTTTCAAGACAGTATCTAACAAAGATGAAGAAGAAACATAGCAACAACCGGAAAACACAACACGCAATATGGAAGAGGAGATAAAAGAGATACAATTTTTGAGACTGTTTTGACGGAAAAATCCTGTAGACAGCGTGAACACGGAGTCATGGACATGGACCATGCTTGTTGTTATTCATGCCTGCTTCTGTGTTCCTAGTCAGCTAGCTTCTTGATTGGCTACATTCCACCATTTTGCACCTTTGAAAGACACAACCCTGGATTTATGATCACACGTAGCTCTGCATCACATAGGTATGCCCCTATCTGACGCCACTACAGTACGCTCTCACACTCGAGTGTACTGTAGTGATTGTTTTTAAGAAAGTGTTGTAGTTTCCCTCCAAACTGGAAAGTTAGCAGTAGTGCTGGTATCGGCTGGTTTTAAAATGGAAAGTCCACTCCGCTGAGTTGTTTCCATGGTTTCGATATCTTCCGGCAGGCATGTCCTGGTTTAGAACAATAGCAGCCAACATGGAGCAGTGTCTTCACGAGCTCGTAGAAATTAACAAAAATATAGTTGTATTACTAGTGTTACAGCATAAACAATGGCGGAAGAGGTAATATAATAGGCTGTAGGGCGACTGAACAAAAATAGTTTGGAATACAGAAATCTAATAATTATTGATTGTCCTAATCAAAGAAAGGCACAATTTTGTAAAGTAATGTGAGTTTATTAATGTGTGTAACCACACAGATTTTTCAGGAGCAAAAACTAACAAGGACAAAAGTGAAATAAGTCATGAACAAAAATAAATGATCTATATATGGTGGAGCCACACAACATTTGTTCCTGTATAGTCCTGGCATCACATGATCATAAATTGGCCAATCAGGAGGCAGCGTCTCAAGATTCAAAAAGTTTATTTTGCCATTTGTGTATGACACATGGGAACTCTTATGCCGTCGCTCCTAGAGTCAGATAAAAAGGACACAAGACGAACACAAAATTCTATTAAAAAAATAAAAAACTATACACATACATATAAAAATATACATACACAATACACTCACACACACACATATATATATATATATATATATATATATACAAAAAGTGCATAAAAATTTTATATAAAACTCTGAGAACTATTTAAGAACCCAAGAGACAATAAATACAATAAAAAAATAAATACAGTAAAATACACTGCAAGGAAGAGGTAGTCATTTCACACATACCTCTGTACACACATGTACATATATACACACACACAAACAACATATTGCACTTGCCCACTTATTTAGTCGGTCTCTGAGTTGTCTTTGCGTTGCCGTGCCGTCGAGGTACAATCTGGTAGAGGTGCACGTCCAGGCTCCGTGGGCCAACGCACTGTTGTCCCAAGTGATGACGTAGGTAGTGACGCATGACATCCGTGCAATCATAAATCCAGCTTTAGTGCGCACTGTTAGTAAATCAATTTATATGTTGGGGTTTTTTTTGGCTAAAGCTTTGCATGTATAAACTCATTGCTTATGTTTTTATACATACAAACCATTAGTAGATCTGGCCCTTGGTTAGGGAGGGGAAAATCAGGACAAAAACAGCCCAGTTATCTTTATGTGCATACCCTGTTTGAAGCAGCCTAATGATTCTCTGAGATTTTCTTATAAATAAATTAAATAGCGTTCAGATTGCAAGAAGCGAAGCAACGGTCCTTTTCAACGCTTCGGAGATGAGTCATCTTCCACCTCCACAGTCATCACACAGTCTAACTTGTCAAAGCATTAATGAGCATCAGTGTGTTGGTTTGCAGGGCAGACACACTGTAAGTGATTACATCCAGCAGCACAATGCTATTAATTACCTGTTATCTCGTCAGTGGATTAATTAACACTGTCGCTAGATTGATATAGCCTCAAGTTTCCCACCATTAGTCATGAAGTGGTTTTACTTCCAGCAGGCGTGTTATGAAACCGAGCAGCAGCTGGTTTCCCTGAAGGTTCAGATGCCCTCCGTTGAAAAGGGTGGAGGTCGAAGCCAGATCCACTCAAACAAGCACGTACAGAATGCAAGATTAGGCATATGCCTCCATGTTCTCACACCTCATATACATAAACCAGCCCACCTGTTATTCTCTTCCTTAACGTCTTGATTAAATCTTTTACTTTCCCATAGAGGCGGGTGTGAATAAGGGCATACATACATCGATTTACACCGACAAACACAGCTGTCTGGCCACATGTTGAGCCGTTTGTATGGGTAAAAAGTCAGTGCATTGGGGTAATGCTTATTTTTTTGCCTCGACATTTGTGTGCAGAGTGGTGTTTTGAATGGAGGGCTGCTCTCTGTAGGCGGTAATCTTCAAATTGTGTCTGACATGCATTCACATATTCACAGTTCGGCTGCTGGGCCCCAGGAGGCCCAACCCTTGTATAGTATTCAACAGAGACTGTGCAGTGGTTTTTCTGAGAAAGCAACAGGAGGAAGCTTGGTCCAAAGCATGAATTATGGTTTGTGTGTAAATATGTCCTTAGGTGTTTGCTTCGACACAAAGGCTTTTAGAAAAAAACAAAGGTGAAAGCAGGAGAAAAATACGAGTCTGTCTGTGGGTTATGGCATTCCAAAAACACCCGACACTTTTGATGTTGTCAATGCGATCATATTTTGTAAATAAAATACACAATCTAAAGAAAAATGCTAGTCCACTGTTAGAGCTGCATAAAATGGTGTTCCTTAATCGGTACTGATATTGTGTGCATACCAAATAGTCACTTCACAGGACGTGAATGTAACGCAAATATCTCAAACATTTTATTCTGCAACATTTTTGCTATGTACTATACAAAAGGAAAACTCATTTTTCAACTGATCTACAAGAAAAGTCTGACACTTTTAAATGATAAAAGCCAAGTGGTTTCTGTGTGTACATCCAGGGATTCACACAAAATCCATAAACAGCTGACTACTGCAGTTTATCATACCTATTTATTTTTGGTCAAGGAACAGACTAGTAAAAACAGCAAGTTGATAGGACTAATATTTTGGGAGATATTAGTAATTTTGGAATACAATAGCTTTAAAATCACGTTGTTATGGCCAGAGCGCTTTGGCGGTGACTGCTGGACAAATGCAGTACAGCGTGTATGAATACACAACAGCATAAAAACTACCACATCTAGAACGTATGGATCTCCACAGATCTAGTTTAACAGGATTTTCTTTGAAAAAAATCTAATAAATGAAATAAAATAAGAAATTGAAATGAAAATGATGTTGCAAATGAATGCAATTACCCTGCTCTAAGAGGAGTACATGGTGCACACCCCCTTTTTTCACAGGTTTTTATTATTATTTTTTTTTTATCTTTTATGTTTTTAGTTTTTTTTTTTTTAATTTTCTTCTTTCTCTTGTTTTTGGTGCAATTATTTTTCACTGTCATTATTCCTATTACCGAGTAACCTATTTACTTGATTTCTGTTTGGGTTGTGTAGGTGTGGGTGGAAGGGGAATGGTTGAGGGTTAGTTCTAAGACTATTACAAATGAACCTGTTTGGAAAACGTGCTAACCTTTTTTTGTTTATTTGTTTTTTTTAATTTTTTTTAATATGTCTCTGTACTTATTCTCTGTTTGTTAATACAGGGACCAACGATTTATCATGTATTTTACTGTGTACTCTTGCTATTTGATAATGGTACAAAATTTAAAAGTGAAAAGAAACAGAAATGACTAAGCTAAAACAAAAAAAAACCAAAAACGTATTTTGTGTATTTACAATCTGTAGATGTTAACTGTTCCCAGCCATGGCTGAGATGGCTAAGCAACTGGCTGAAGAGTCAGCTAGGGACCGAAGGGTCACCAGCTCGATTGGCTGAAGTGCCCTTGTGCAAGGCACTTTAACCCCCCATTTGCTCCCTGGGCGCCCGACACGGCTGCCCACTGCTCCTTAGCATGCAGTATGTGTGTGTAATATATGACCAAGGATGGGTTAAATGCAGAGAACAAATTTCAGTATAACACTGACAATAAATATTGTAAAAAAAAAAAAAAAGATGTTAAATAGCGTAAATTTTCATCAAATGTGTGAAACCCACATGACAGCCTAAGTATCACACATCCATTAGTCTTTCTGTGATTACGTCTCTGAATCACTTCCCTGATGGTGAACAACTTTGAAGTTGACTCCATCACAACCAGTCCATTTGTTTACATACCAAACCGATATGTCCCTGTTGTTTTTGGAAATTTTGTTGCTGCGTGCATCATGGGAATGGGAATGCCATGCAGCCGCACAATGGCCACAACGGCAACAAACACAGAAATGGCCTCATTGCTTCTTGCTGCTATGGCTGCGTGGAATTCTGAAAAGACCTGATTGACAGTTTGGTTTTGGTTTCGGTTTGGTATGTAAACAAAAGGAGCCAATGTCAAAGTTGTTCACCATGAGGAAAGTGATTCAGGTGTGTAATCATGGATTTTTTTTCCCTTTATTTTACTCATAACAGCCCAAAAGTGACCGACCAAACACTTTTAGTGCTGACAGTGCCTAAAAAGTCACAGTAAACTCACACTAATCGAACGTACTTAATTTAAAATCACACCAGGAGTCTTCACAGCATTTATCTGCTGTGTTTGGGTTTTGTTTGTTGAAACTCTCATATGTCTCATTAAAGTTGATGTAAGAATGGTTGGCACCCAAAATGATACTGGCAGAATGAAATTATTTTTCAGCATTTTTTTTTTTTTTGTTTTTCTTGTTTTCATGCAGATGCACTCTCTTTGCAAATACAGATTTTAACCCTGTAAGAGCTAAACAGCTGCAGGCGACCAAGAGCATCCACTGATTTAAAATGTTTAATAACTTTGCAACCATTAATCTCATCAATATTTTGAAATAGGGGTGTGATGGTCCCTTTGTTTGTACCGCTTCAGTTCAGTGCATTTGATATAATACGAAGCTTACCAAACTAATACATGTAGTCTGTCAAAAATGCAAACACTGTCCTTAAGTTTCCACATGAACCTTGAAGCGGAACGCACACAATACAAGCAGGATGGCCGCAAGCAGAACCTATAATAATAATAATGATAATAATAATAAATAATACATTTTATTTATAGGCATCTTTCAGGACACTCAAGGTCACCGTACAACATTGGTGAAATAATAAACAATAAAATGAGACACATACATATAAAAAACACATAGTTAAATTCAAAAAATAAATAAATTAAATAGTGTGCAGAGTTTCCTTTATGTACAGTCATGGAAAAAAATATTGGACCACCCTATGTTTTCTTCAATTTCTTGTTCATTTTAATGCCTGGTACAACTACTACTACTGATATCTATCCATGTTCTATGGTTTTCTTGATAATAACCAAAATCACACAAGTTCATACGACATTGTACTGACAAAAACAATACTTTTAGACAATCCACCTTTTCTTTTCTGTCTGTTTTAGTCACATGATACACACAGGCGTTAGTCCTTGATTGCATAACCATTGTTTTTGATAACTTTTGATGGTCTAATAATTTTTTCCACAACTGTACACGTGCATCATTGCTGAATTCTCAGTGCCACTGCAACAAAAAAAAAAAAACTCACAAAAAACACAATATTCTGAGGCTGGGGTGTTGATAAGGGGGTGGGAAACACGACAAAAGAGAGTCTAACAGGGGCAGTCAAACCGGTGTGTTAAATTTCACTTTCGGTTTTTGGTGGTTACGGATTCCCCCCCTCCCCTTCACTGGTCTCCTTTACTGTACCAAAAATGTATTCAAACTATATTGAAAATGTATTGAACCGAAGACCCCTGTACCAAAAATATAGCAAACAAATTTTTTCTGTATTGTTACACCCTTACTTTGAAATTATTCAGATTTTCAGCACCATCAGATGTGTCTTATTTGGAATTATAGTCATCTGCTGTAATAATAATTCAAAACAAACCCATGTAGTTTGACAAATGATAGTGATTGTAGACACTTATTTTACATCTTCTTAATGAATGAGTGAATGAATGATAGTGTTGTTTACTGAAAAAGTCAGTTTTCCCTGCTTTGATATAATAACCTGTGAATTTACTCTGAGCTGTTTCAGCATCTACGTGATCAGTAAATTAAATGTAGGGAAATACTTGGGTTTCACTTAAAAATTCAAAATGCAGAGGATAAATCAGTCAGTAATGTAGGGGAAAAATAACATTGGAAGTCTTTCTTACATAATTTATATATATTAGAAGCAAAAAAGTTATGTTTTTCTAGTTTATCTGCACAGAAATGCTTCCTATAAAAACCACCCCTTTAATACCATGTGTGTATGTATGTAGTAACCGATAATGTAATAATGGCCAATAACCTACCAATAGTAATAATTCTGTCTATTTTAAATGTAATAAAGCCAATAACGTAATAACTTGCCAATCATGTAATACATTTTTGACCCAATAAGGTAATAACATTTTGTCAATAATGTAATAAGTTGTTACGTTATTGGCACAGCATTAAATAAATCTATTGAAATGAAAGAAGTGCAGCTAATAATGTAATAATAATACATAAAGAGGACTGCATTTCTTGGAAATATATATATATATATTTTGTTTTTTGTGCAGTCTGCTCATCAAAAATAGATCTAGTGGAAGGTATCGTCGTCATATTCATTCATCAAGACCAGGGGTAGGCAACTCCGGTCCTAGAGAGCCGGTGTCTGACATGTTTTAGATATTTCCCTCTTCCACCACACTTGGAAGCCATTACATCATTATCAGGCTTCTGCAGAGCTGGATAATGAGCTGATCATTACTTGAATCAGGTGTGCTCCTAAGAGGAAAATATCTAAAACATGCAGGACACCGGCTCTCTAGGACCGGAGTTGCCTACCCCTGGTCTGGGGAGAGAGGGACCTTATACATAGATTAGGGAGCACCCTCTCGCAGGGTTATTAATAAGTATACAGACTGACACCCCCTGACCCCTGCCAGCTCTCCCAGTCCAAACGCCCCCCGCTGGTGTCCCAACGCCCCCTACTGTACCACATTGAGAGACACTTGTAGATCATCTTCACCTTCATCAGACGTGTCAGTGTAATCCAGCTCTGTTCACTTATCCTGGTCTCTGTAGACAAAGCAGGTCGTTATTCAAATGAACTGTTTGTGTCTGTGTTGAAAACGTCAAAATCACTCGTAAAAACTGTCCTCTCCTTTCTGTTATTTTTTTTGTTTTTTTTTTCTAGATTGTAACCTTGCTAATTTGCGCTGCCCTTGTAAATCTGGCCCTTTGACATTACTCTGATCGTGCCAAACAGCCATTATTAACCAAGTGTGAAAAGAGCAAAAAAAAAAAAAGAAATGAAAAAAAAACAAAAAAACACTGATGAGAAATGAGGAGAGAAAAGAAAGAGGCAGATGAATGAAAGATGGTTTTAAGAGAGGGAAAATATTTGTTTCCATGCCCTCTCTCCTGACTGCAGTTGTAATTAAATGTCAGCAGTAAGTAATGATGCTCTCTCTGACTGTTCGCACATCAGCTATCGAAGGAAATGTGAATATTAGCCGATGCTGTGACGGAGCAAACAACACATTGCAACATACAAAGAGATTTTTTTTTTTTTTTTTTTTTGTATTTTTTCTGTTTCAGAGAAAAACTGGAAATTGGCACTTTTAACTATTTTGCCTCGTTTGCTTCGGGGCCCTTTTTTGTTTTTTTTTTCCTTTCTTTCTCAATTCGGTGGAGTCATATCAATCAATCTGATTGATACGAAACATTGGATTTTCTTGGCTCGATCTGCGCTACATTTTCCTGAGATGGAAATTTGCCAAGTTGTTCCACTTAGAAAACAAAATAGAGCCGATGATTTTAGATTGCCATCAGTGTTTCTTGCCCTTTGTCAGTCCTCAGTGAGTGACTTTTCATTCATTATCTCACCACATGCACCCACTCATGCCGCTGAATGGGCTCCTGTATTTTCAGTAATGCGGTTTTTTTTTTGTGTCTGTGTGTGTATTTGTTTCACCTCCTCCTACTCTATCTTTGCTGGCGCTCTGAATTTTTAAGCTTTGTCTGCTTAATTTATATCTGCTTATCTAGGGATGTTTTTTTTTTTTGTTTTTTTTACGAGGAAGCAACATAATAAGATGCTGAGTTGTGTTTTCATTGGAGACAGTGAGGTTAGTTGAGGTCACCAGGGAGCAGGGAGTGGATGCAAGTGACAGAGTCATAAAATAATAATAAAATAATAAGTCTACTGAATGTTTAATACCAGGCATTAACACCTGTGCACCTTTGATAGTGAGACAGGAGTCCTTCATGTTGTACCGCTACTCTCTGAAGTCGGCCGTGTGGTATTTTGTTGATCAGAGTAACATGGATGCCCTTTTCTAGAAGTGTTATCCAATTAATTAGGACAAATTAAACTTTGTAATTTTAATGAGTGATTTGTTTGCTTCTTGAGTTCACAGCGAGAGACACAGAGACAGGGAGACAGCGGGGGGAAGACTGATTGTCAGTAGCTCTGTTTTTGTTGAATCTTTAATCTAGTCACATCTCCCTTAATGAATCCCACAGTCTCACAGCACTAATGAGATGTTTTGACTGGAGTGAAATAGGACACACATTGTTCTTGTTTAGGTTTGATATACAGCCTTTAGCCCAAACAGGACTTCACCTGGTCTTATGTTCTTAGGTTTGGTATTCTTACACAAACATAGAATGTAATAGAGTATCTGCAATATCCATCCATCCATCCATCATCCATTTGTCCGTCCATCCATTCCTCCATCATCAATCTATCCATCCACTTGTAAATTCATCCATTCCTCCATCTGTCCATCTATCCATTTGTCTGTCTGTCTGTCCCTCTGACTATTTGTAAGTCCATCCATCCATCCATCCATCCATCCATCCATCCATCCATCCATCCATCCATCCATCCATCCATCCATCCAT
>JAPTGZ010000014.1:5607509-5621264 GCA_029814645.1 Fowleria isostigma
ATTTGTGTTTTGTTGTGAAATGATAGTTTGTTTTGGTGTAAATACAGTAAAATGACATAAAAATGTTTATATTTACAGAAAAAATCTGGGAGTTGTGAGTATTTCTGGGTTATTACGATCATATTTTACTGATTTGACCCACTTCAGATTAAATTGGTCTGTACATGGAACCTGAATTGGGTCATTTTTGGATTTCATAAATTCCTCCTGCGGGCCGCCTTGGACCCTTTGGCGGGCCGCATTTGGCCCTCGGGCCGCATGTTTGAGACCCCTGCTGTAAATGGAATTAATACATGTACATATATGTGTTCTTATTTATTGAACTTTAAGTGCTGTCCACACAGATGCCTGATCCAATATCTTGCAGCATTTTTACTACTGTATGTGTATTTAATATATCGGCCAATGGCCAATATATTAAAAAATAAATCAATATATTGGTCTACCTCTACTTTCTTCATGGTATCTATATACACAAGAAGTACCAGTGTCTCTAACCACTGTAATCATATTTTCGTCCACTACGAAGAAAAAGCCAGCATATAGTCACGGAAAAAATGATTAGACCACCCTATGTTTTCTTCATTTTCTTGTTCCTTTTAATGCCTGGTACAACTAAAGGTAAATTTTTTTTGGACAAATGTAATGATAACAAAATTGGCTTTAATTTCAGAGCTGATATCTATCCATTTTCCATGGTTTTATAGATAATAACCAAAATCACATCAGTTCTTACATCAACTATGGCATTGTACTGACAAAAACAGTGCTTTTAAACATTCCGTTTTCTTTTCTGTCTGTTTTAGTCACATGATACACAGTTGCATAACCATTGTTTTTGATGACTTGATGGTAAAATCATTTTTTCCATGACTATTTGTAGCTACGTCAAATATTAAAAGCAGCGCAGAGTTTGGTCAATCAGTTTCTATTTAACTGTTTTGTAATTTTGATTGATTTGATTAATTTATTTATTTTGAGCTTGTGCACTCCATGTAGAATAGTAATTAAATACAGTTCATTATATATACACAAATATACATTGAGAATTATATTTCATTATACGTGGAAGTGTGTTAACCTCCTGTTGCTAACCTCAAGTTTAGGAATGTAGACTTATTTGCTTAGAGTGATTAATCAGCTTCTATAAAAACAGCTCCTCCAGTATGTAGCACTATTAGTTTGAATCCATTTTAAGTTCTGCTGACGGTCTGCAGCTTCTGCAACACTTCTAATGTTACACAGGGAAAAACAGGGGAAACACCGTATTCATCACTCAGACTGGGCTGAAATTAGTCTAAAATCAATGGCTCCTCCAGTACCTCCAACACAGACTAACGCCTCATCACGACCTGGTGCTGGGGGGCATACTCTACCCGAAATTACATTTTTCAAAGTCTTCTCACCTTAATTACTAAGAAAACACTGTAGGCACCAAGTAATTAATACTTCTGCAAATACAAAAACATCACTCACAGAGATTTAAAAGGGCCAATGAAGTCCTAAGGCCACGTTCAGATCTTACATCATTTTTAAGTGGTTTTGAATATTGTCTGGACTCGGGTTATTATGGTAAATGAGTCTGGCTTGTTGGATAAATCATATATTTCTATCCCACAGAGGCAGGATTGACATTCTTCTTCTGTCCGGTATGAGCATGTTACTGTTTAGAAAGTCTGCCTGCAACTATTCGCCGAAAATGGTCATTTTGGACAAACATTTAACCATCTGGTATCCTGTCCAGAGAGGCCCTTACTAACCACCAAGTGTGCTGAAAAATGCACACTTGTGGAATAATGTCAAAAAGTTTTTCAGTTTGTTTTTAACTCTTAATTTTTTTTTCTAATTCGTCAACTTATGCCGTAAATAAAAAAACAAATACTCAAATAACTGTCACATTTTCAACTCTTTAAATGCCATGTTTGTAATACAAACATTTCAACGCAAAAAACCACAAAGAATATATATTTTTCAATATACTACATAAAAATTGAATTATATATTTGATTTTTACACCCCATCAATAATTAACACAAACATTGGTTAATTTGCATTTTTTTTGCACAGTCAAATGTTCATAAATACTAGCATCTGTCAACAAGTGTGCAGAAAATGCATAGCTATAAATCAAACTATGAAATATTATATATAGGTTTATTTTTCTGCTCTAATTACATTTATTTTTTGTAAATTAAGGTCAGCCACAGGGTAAAAAAGTGGGTAATATATTAATTTAGAGCCACACCTCTCAAATGAAACCCTGATATCAGTAAAAGCAGTATTTATGCCTTAATGGTTATGGATCAAAAACAGTGGTTATAATGGGAGAAATGGTGTGGAAACCGATGCTAGTCTTGTAATTTTCTTTTGTTTACAATGTGCAAATTTTAGTTGGTGGCCGGAAATGTAAAGATCATGCAAAAATTAATGACTTTTGAATTCTATCCTCATTTAAATTGTGAAAAATAAAGTTTTTAACATGAAGGGTAAAGTGTGCATAAAAAGTGCGTCCCGAATACCGGAGGGTTAATCTTTTCCATGCTGCAGTGCACTTCCTCATGCACATATGTTCCATCAAAACAACTTCTCTCCTGACACTGTTTTGCCGATGCCCTGTCCCAGCGTCCTACGCTCAACACCACCCAAGACGACGCTGATAGGATTAAAGCATTAGCCACACAACCCATAGAGACTTTAGCCTACTCCAGAATGATAGTAAACACAGCCAGACCCATCGCCAGGGCTGGCACACACATAACAGAGTGGAGATACTTGTCAATGACCAGTACTCTACACATATGCAGAAAAAAAGATTAACCCATAAAGACCCAGTGTTACTTTTGTGGCACTTCCAAAATTGTTTTTTCCTCTAGATTTGACTTTTCTTACATAATTTATCACCATTTATTACAACAGTGTCCTCTATATTTTAAAATTTTTTTTTTCAATTTATATCATGTATTTTCCTTACTGGTCATGTAGGTGTTCGTAAAAGCTCAGATTAAAGATGAGGGTTATTATGTCAGAAACAGAGAAAACTGAACAAAAAGTCACTTTTCAGCAAAAATATCAGTAACTGAACATAACCACAACCACTGTCATTAATCCAGCTCCATGGGTTTTACTGGTAAATCAACTTTTGTAGAAGATGACACAGTTTCCACGGTAACTATGGAGCCTCTGAACATACAAATCAATTGGAATTAATGGATCAACAGGTATTAAACAGTTTAGATCAGTGGGTGAGTTTTTTGTTTTTTTTTGAGTAGGTGTTTGGGTCTTTAGGGGTTAAACTACCCAAAAACTAAATAAAAACAACACTGTATGAAAACCTTCATGAAACAATGGTTGTAAACCCTATCTGGAATCCTGCATCCTTAGATCATATCCTGCAAAAATACGGGTCTTTTGCACAACTTTAGAGCTCTATTATATTTATAGTGTATTTAAGAAAAAGAGTAAAGAATTGCAAACCAAATCTGTTAACTAAAATCAAAGACATAATCAGTGTTGCCAGGTCTGTGGTTTTCCTGCCCAATTTGACCTTTTTAAAAATGCCATTATAGGAAAAAATCCAGTGCCACAGGTTGCTTTTTTTGTTGTTGTTGTTTTTAAATAGCTGATTAGGAAATATGTCACTACCGCAAATATGTAAACATTTTGACATGTTTGGGTTTTTATCTGGGGTGGGGGGAAAGCAACCGCGGTGGCCCTTTCTGTGCACAACAGAAGACATGACTGTAACAAGACATAGGTAAGGACAATATAATTCAAGTTTACATGTTTAATGCACTGTGAACACATTTAATAAACTGATTGTCTGATTTGATTGGAGATTGTAAAATAATTGGACTAGTTGTTTTTTTTTGGTGGTTTTTGAGAGGTCATTAGGCTGGATTTTTTTTCTTGCACCCGACAACCCTGGACATAATTCTAATTTTACAAAACCCCCACATTTAAAAAGTTTAAGAAGTGCAGCACTTCTACAGTGTACCCTGTCGTCACAAGTTAGTAACCAGGATATGCTCCAGCACCCCCAGGGCCCTCTTGAGAACGAAGCACTTTGAAGAGGAAATGAATGACCAAATTTTATGGGAAGAAAGTATCTGTACTATTAAGGTGCATTTCCTCTAGAGTGTGATATGGACATTTTTGGCCTTTCTTCAGCCTAAGTGCTGCACAAAAAATATGGGCCCTGTGTCTAACTAATAGATGTATATAATTATAATTATCAACCAAAAACTGAGTAATGAAAGTAGGGATGCACTAATTCAATACTGACCCAAAGAGAAGGTTTGAGTGTCAGGAACAAAGACTTTAGTCTATAGGTCAATAAATAAACAATAGTTTCAATAAACATACTTTTTAATGATCATTTTAAATACAAGTGAGTAAATGTACACATTATTTATAGCATATTTCCAATTAAATCATAACTGGTGATGGATTTGTGCTCTGTATCAGTTATGCCCAACTGAACTGGGTATCCCTAATTATATTAATGTCATATTGAAAGGCTACTAGATTGAATCTTACCCCATAATGACCCAGTGTTACTTTATGGCAGTTCCTAAATAAATTTCTCTGTGTATTTAACCTTTAGATATATAATTATCGTCTATAGTTTTTTTTTGTTGTGAAAATCATATTTTCCTACATTAAATTTCATTGATCATGTAGATTTTTGTCTCCAATGATTCTGTTTTGTTCTTTATACCAGTCTGATGGTAAGCTTTTGCATCAAAATTTCACTCAAAATGAGCACTCTTACTGTATGTTCTGTGACAATAACGTGGCTCGTCTTCTATTTGACCATGTTTAAATAAAAGCTCAGAGTAAAGTTGGGGGTTATTATATCAGTAACAAAGAAAACTCACTTTTTTCAACAAAATACATCATTAACTAAACATAAACCAACCATCTCCATTCACTGTCATTGATCCAACTGCGTGGGTTTTACTGGTTTTAATGTTGTAGAAGATGACAGTGCTTCCATGTTCACTACTGAGCCTCTGAACACCCAAATGGGTCAAATCTGATGACCATGAAAAGATGAAAAACTCTATTTCACACTAATTATTTACATGTATCGTTAGGATTAATGGATCAACAGGTTTCAGACCAGTAGATGAATGAATTTTCCAGTGGCTGTTTGGGTCTTCATGGGTTAATAGAGGAAAAAAGGTGGTCCAAACATACTTCTAAAGCTGCAGAATGGTGTATATATTTGAATAAAAGGTACACTTTAATGACTAGAACACGCCTACATACTCCCTTTCCTTCCTTCTGTGCTGTTACTTCCATCTACTCTGTGAACTGGTACATGCTAGTCACAATCCATTGTAGGTACACCGACCAGTACGTCAGAGAAGCCCACTTCAAATAGCCCAGACTAACAATTTTAAGTGTTTTCAGGACTGGGTGTGCCTTTTTGACATTGCACATACAACAGGGTTAGGTTAGATACACGGGGGATGACATGGGACACATTTCCCCCAAACTGGGAATCAAACTGAAGGATGGTCTGTGTTGTTCCGTGCTCAGCCATGGATGTAGCTCTTCCAGTATAATTTGCGTGGTGCTTTACATTCTCCTTGTGATTCAGACGTTCACCCCGTCACCTCTCTACAGCCGCCGGCCCAGACTCAAACCAGCATGACTCATGAATACATTTGTACGAGACCATTTCTAATTGCCTCCCTCAAGCCGGGCGAGCGGGAATTAATGCATTCTAATATGAAAAGAAGGTCTGAAAGCAGAAAGTTTATGTGATTTACCAGCAGCGGAGGGAGTGGGAGTCCAGACTGGAACACAGCAATCTACCTCTGAGGTACCTCATCAAAATGTGTTACACAAGAACAGCCGCGGCCTTTCACGGGCCCACGGTGAGCCGGCTGAAAACCTCTTGTTCTTACCAATGAATATTCACATGCGGTAAACCGACGACAATAGCGCCTTACTTAATTTGTGTGGAGGTATTTCGCACCATGCCTGACGCAAACGCAATTCTACTGAGAAATGAAGTCAGAGAGGTTCCACTAACAGCGTCTGCCAGGAATAACATGGGGAGCTATTTAAAGCGGGCCCTTTTCATCAATTACATGGTTGAGGAATGCACTAAGCATCAACATGACAATTACCATCAAACATGATGATTAAGAAAATAACAAGGAAGCAGAATAATAGCATGGACTAAAATCAAATAAAGGTTCAAGACCCATCTGACAATGTCAACCAGTGTTTTCAGGACCACATCAACAGTTGCCTGAAGAATTATAACAATGGAAACCACTCAGACCAGGCCTAGAGTTTCTGCCAATCCTGAGACTTCGCTTGTGTTGTTTCAGTCCCCAATTATGGTCAAATTCTGGAGTTTACAATGTTATTTACCTGCTGTGTTCAAGTTACTGACATTTTCTTTCACTTTTTTGCATGTCTTTAACCACAGATGCAGAGATAAATGCCTTCAGTATAAAGTTATTCATGAATATTAAGTTGAAATGGTAGATCTGTTTATCTGTTGTTGATTCTTTTGTTATAATGAGAATGTTCAATGATGTTCATATTTAAATTAAAATGAGCAGTGGATCAGGTGGATGGGATAGGCATAAAATAAGCTTTTGCTTCTGGCCTATTCCTTTTTTGTTTTTTGTTTGTGATTGTTGTATTAAGTGGAATGATTGATGTGCAGACCAAAATAAACCATTCAAATAACTACCAAACAACAAAAAATTCAAGATAACAATGTAGCCCAAACATTTCAATCATACTTCAATCATGTGTTTTTTTCCCACCACTTCAGCAACACATTTAAGGTTTAAGACAACACCATGTTCCAAAACAAAACTAATCAACATATTTTCAAAAAAACTATCTTAATAAGTTTGATTTAAAAATGTAAATTTTAAGTGGCACTTCACAATTTTAATAAAGTTGAAGGTGAAAATGTCAAATTTCTTGTTTTGTCAGAGAGTCTGAAGTGGTGCTGCAACAACAAATCAATTCAATCAATCCAAATTAATTCTTAAAAGAGTCGGCAATGAATTCAGCAGTCAATTCATTGGGTCTTTTCACACATTAGTATTGTGGCATGCCCTTACACTGTGTAGTGCAACAGTGGAAAACACAGAGCAGCATGGTTGAGGCTTCAGATGCCAAGCAGCCCTGTTTAGGCCCAAATGTAGTACATAATTTACATAACGAAACTTGAATATGGAGGGAAAAAAATGGCCAAAAATCCCATGGTGCAGTACATTTTGGCCAGATGAGGCTGCTGTGGCCACCAGGAACACAATGTAAACCTATCTTAAGATAGCCTATGTGTCGCGATTACTTTAACCTGCTAGCTAGTCGCTTGTTGTAATTCTAACGTTTTCCATCTGTTTATCAGGCCACCGGACTAACGCTACCTATCCTTGACTGGCACCAATGCACACAACACTAGTTTGATAGACTATAATCGGAGCTGCTTGAAGAGTATAGCTTGTATAGCTAATTTGTAGCCATAACAAGTCTAGGTAGCAGGCTAGTGCTTGCCAATTACACCCAAAGCCATTGTAGGGATGTAATCATTAGTGATTTGTCTGCAAATTGAGTCTTTTGTGTTTATCCAATGAATTGACTAGTTATTAAAATAATCTACAGCCCTAATCTGAAGACACTCAAAGTTACAAGCAGATAAGTGTCAATCTCTCTGAGCTTGTAGGACAGAATAAAAATGATCTAAATGGACTCTGACATGCTCTTGCACTTATTGTATGATATAAATTTTTCATCATCCAGAGGAAAACCCTGTGCATGACGGCGGAGAAGACCACTGACTTACCATTAACGGGGGCGGGGGCCAGGCCGGCACGGTTCTGGGAGTTGGCTCCTCCAGACAGGGTCCGGGATAGTCCCGACGCTGCCCGGTTAAAATCCCTTAATCCACTGCGAGACAAGTCTCCTCCACCCAAGGGGTGATGGGATAGCGTCCGTGGTCGGAAGTGTCTCCACCGGCAAGATTTAATGTTCAAAAGAATCTGACTGAGGTCCACAGGTGTTGGCGACGGTGCTGATGAGGGAGATGAAGCGGAGGGGAGGTGGGTGGAGCCGATTGGGTGCGAGGTATTGGTTTCTGAGGTACTGGTGTTGGAGTTGCGGAGCGGCGAGTTTGGAAGTGTCGAGGTGAGTGGTTCGGGCTCCGGGTCAGAGTCCAGGCTCTGGCAGATGCCGTCTAGGTCTGTGTGCGCTCTGTCCAACAAGATCCTGACACAAAACCAAAAAAAACAACATCACAAATGTAAGTCATTCAAGGTCAAACAAGAGGAATAACATGCTGTAGCCATTATCAGGGCATTACAGGCCAACCATCAGGGGAGTATTACACAAGCACAGCTATTCTTCACATACCACTCATGTAATTACAATGTCCAAGGGGCCAGTAACAAATATAGCTGGGTATTGCACAAGCAGCAGAGCGAAATGCAATTCTATCATGAGTGCTTAATAGAATTATTATGTAATGAAACAAGACTTAAGGTTTTTTTTTTTTTTGTATTGCCTCAGACTCACACAGCGATTCCAGTATCAACTGAAGAAAACAAAACAACTTTGGTCTTCTACATTCTTAGAACAATTGGGGAATTTTGTAGGGAATGATGAGGGCGCCAGAGGGAACGCCTTATTTAGCTAAATCATTAAGGCTTGCATAGTGCACTGGAGTTTTTATTGGAACAACTGGATGTCTGTGCTAGATAAAGTAAAACAAAATACACAAAGTCTTCAGTAAAATTTCCTACATGTTGATACAAACTTTCACAGTATTTCATATTAAAAGTTAGCCAGTTTGACCATACTGACCCCAAACATGTACACTGGTTGTACAGGCAAACCACAAGTCAAGGTTTTGTTTTTAAGATTTAAGACAGAGGTCTCAAACATACGGCCGAAGGCCAAATCTGGCCCGCCAAACAATCCAATCCAGCCAGCGGGATGAATTTGTGAAATACAAAGATGACACTCAAGATACTAACAATCAAAGATGTACAGACCAGTATGACCTAAGATGGGTCAGACCAGTAAAATACTATCGTAATAATTACCTAGAAATAATGACAAACAATTTTTTCTATTTGTTATAGTGTAAAGAGGTAAATTTACATAAAGATGTTGACATTTATAAATTATCCTTTCACTAAAAAAATGTTAAAAACCTAAAATGTCTAAAAAAATGAAGTGCATTTTTACCAATATTCTGCCTGTTATTTGATGTTTTGTGTGTTTGTAGATCCACTGATCTGTGAGTTGTAATGAACATGTGTGAAAGACATATTGTTAAAACTGCAGTTTTTCTTAAGAGATTTCAGGTTATTCACGTTATTCACATTTTTAAAGGATAGTTTGTAGATGTAAACATTATTAAAATGTAATTTTGATTTTTTTACTGTTATTGTTTTATTGGTTCAGCCCACTTCAGATCATAATGGGCTGAATGTGGTCCCTGAACTAAAGTGAGTGAGACCCCTGATTTAAGATGTTTTACAATAGTTACACGTCATATTTAGAAGGGGGGCATTAGTTCTGAATGAGTGCGAATGAATCTACAACCCAGCTACATATGGTCTTGAATCTGTTGTGCTGTCATTAGATTGCAAACAAAAAACATTTTTATTTTAAAAAAGGACTAAAAACCTTCTTTTGTAGAAAAGCTTTTTCTGAATGATTTTTATCTGTTGATTGTATCTGCTGTGTTGATTATATCTGTTGTTTTAATATGCACTTTGAGATTTGGTATCAAACGTAAAGTGCGTTACAAACAAAATGTATTATCATCTGGCTTGGTGAACTTGTAAATACTACACATTTCAACTATTCTGCACTCTAACTGCTTGTTTAATTGTACTATATTGTTATTCTAATTCGCTGTTCATTTCATAAAACCCACATTGTTCCTCTATTTACATATTCAGCACCTTCCCTCATGAACGAAAGCACTTAGTGAAAGACACCAAGATACTTTTGCTCCCTCGAGGCAGCCCATGTACGTGTTTGCAGACACAGAAAAAGAACTTTGCCAATCAAATGTCTGTCAGACAGATACCAGCTGACCCAGTTGGTGTGTACAACCACCCCTGGCACTGAAAACGCTGCTGGCCAACTCCTCTTGTCGGGCTGCTTTAGTCACTTGTCCATTTAATTACGGAAAATGTATCACACAAAGCTGCGGGACATGCTGCCGCTCTAAAACTCAATGGAAGCTAAATTTGCTGACTTGTGTAGAGGCCACTGTGGCAGGTGAATCCCAAAATGGGATTGTCATGTTCATCATTGCACCAGCCAGCTTGATATCTAGAATAGAATGAGGCTGCCAAATGATATCTGGTAAGCTGCCAAAGAACCGGTATGGTAAACAACCTCAGCAGCGACACAGAACTTGGCTGATGGCCCCTGCTCGGTACTGGCAATGGAAGGATTTCTACACAGATTTCATATCAAATTTACACATTTTCTCGCGGCTCATTTTCTTGACGTAGTTTGTGGAGTATCATGACTGCCATGTAAACTAATAGATTCAAGAATTATATGTTTCACATTAAACAAGATCAACATTTCCTAAGTCACAAGGTATAAATGTGTCTGACACCTGTGTCCCACACAACAGCAGGGTTTCTCCACAACCAATGTGGATTTTTAGACATCCGAGTTACTCTCATTCTCTTTTTGCGGCATCATTTATGTCTTCATGTTTCACTTCCCCTGATTTTTCTAAAATGTGGCAAATATTTACAACAAAATAAATTAATTATGTGTTTAAGTGTCTGTCATCATTTAAACATAAATAAAATGCATTTCAAATATCAATTTGTATTCTACACACCATTTTGGTGACACACACTCAATGTCATTATGTCCCACAGGGCCATGTCATCAACTTCCCCCAGAAGTATGAGTCATAAAATTATATAACTTTTTTCTTTAATAATTTGATGGACGGGGCGGCACAGTGGTGTAATGGTTAACGCTCATGCCTCACAGAAAGGAGGTCCTGGGTTCGATTCCAGCACCATCTGTGTGGAGTTTGCATGTTTTCCCCGTGTCTGCGTGGGTTTTCTCAACTAAATTTTACTTTATGATGCAGTTGAATCTGGTGAAACTGTATTTCTTATTTACTATTTTCTTCATATTGTACATATCCCGGTAATAATTTTCCACCCTGTTAAAATGTGCTTAATTGCCTTAAAAAAATACCTACAGCTCAATAAAAGCCGTTTATAGGAAGTGACATTATTTGTTTTTGGTAGGAATTCAACTGTGAAAACTGAGATAGGCTTCAACTGTCACCTTAGGTTTTTTTTTTTTTTTTTTATCTTAAACCTGCTCCACTTGTATGGGTAACAAAGTTCCACCCTGTTAAACAAAAAATTTAGTAAAATTAAAAAATATATACAGGGTCATTAAAAAAGAATGACCCCATTTCATTGCGCAATATTTTAATAAGAAAAAGCAATCGAAAACCCCAGACAAGTCACAAGTATTCTACTCGCAGTCAACTTTTATTTTCTGTCTCACACTAGTGTTCAATGTGGCCATCACCTGCAGCATGAGCAACGTTAATGCGATAAGAGAATTCCTCCCAGACGCATATCAGCATATCTCGATCCACTGAGTTGATCGCTGTTGTTATTCAATGTTTAAGACAGGAAATAAAAGTTGATTATAAGTAGAATACTTGTGACTTGGCTGGAGTTTTCTACTGCTTTTCATCAGTTCATTCTTATTGAATAACCCTGTATGTTAGATATAGTTATTAAATGTGTGTTAATCTACTGATGGTTAAACTAAATGTTGATCAGTTAAAGAGCTACAGCTATTTACTTATTGGAGGCCAAGGACCTCAGCTCCCCAGAAGTATCTTATAAGACAACACCACTGATGTTCACCAGATGCTGCTCCAAAATGTTGTGGCTCCTGTAGAAACTGAATTTCTCTCTTAAAATAAAAAAGGCCATTTGTTTGTAGAGCTAAAATGATTATCTGACTCGAATTAATGAAAAAATGATTTGATTACAATCTTTCTAAATTGAAGTTTCATTTCCGTAATTTCACTGCCTCTAAACATTGGTTCCATTATTGTATTTCACATAGATCAGAGCTGCACAATATATTGTTTGAGCATTGTCATCACAGTGTACGTGTACACAACAGTCACATCGCAGGTCCTGCAATGTAGGAGGTAAATTAACTCAACGTGTTCTTGTCTAATTTCAAGAGTATCTGACACACAGTTGCTGGTAACAACATTGAGAAATGAGCAATGAACAAGAAAAAGCGACTGAAAACAAAAAAGAAAATAACAGAAAATGAGGAAAATCACAGAAAACAAGGAAGGAAATCAGAGAAAACCAAGAAGAAAATCAGAAAAAACAAAGAATATCACCAAAAATGAAGAAAATCACCAAAAACAAAAAAGACAATTAGAGAAAACCAGAAAAAAATGAAGAATATCACCAAAAATGAAGAAAATCACCAAAAACAATCAGAGAAAAACCAAGAAGAAAATCAGAAAAAAACAAAAAAGAAAATCACTGCAAATAAAGAAAATCACCCAAAACAAAGAATAAAATCACACTCAAAACAAAGAAAAAAATTGTAATATATATCACAAGGTAAAAAAAAAAATTAAAAAAATTGCAACCTAAGTGCAGCCCTAACATGGATGCTTATTTATTTTTTTGGAAAATACCAGATTTTCAAAGGCAGAAGATACCAGAATAAAGGGCTGATGACCAAATAGCATTGCATTATCTTGCACAATGTAACTGCCTTCCACACTTTTACTTTCCCCATGCATCAATCAAGCATTGAATCCATTCAGTCTGCCTGTGCATCTGACCTGTACTTCAATAAATGTGAGAAAACCAAAGAGCGCAGCCTGAACTCACCTGCCCCCTCTGCCCACGCGGCGCCGAGCCAGGCCTATGCAGCGCCGTGGCATGTTCAGCGAGGTCAGACAGTAACGGAAGCGTGGGTCACCGAGGCCGCCCTCCGACGGGCTCACCCAGGGCCAGCTGCCGCTCTGGTCTGGACGAGACTGCGGGATGATGGGAAAAAAAAAAAGGTGAAGGGGGAAGAGAGGAAATAATGGGGAAAAGATATTACACATCAGAATGGAGATACTGGATGAAAAAAGGCAAGTCGTCTTTAGTGCATTATTTTGTCCAGCAGAGTGTGAAAGACTAAACAGCCAGGGCAGCAGACTGGGCAGCCTGCTGTTGGCACTAAAAATAGAAGCACGGGAGTCACAGGAGGGCACTCACAGCGTAGTACTGACAGCCGGCCTTCCTCCTGAAAGCATAGCAGCCATCTGGGTCATTCTCCTCTTCTGCCTCTGAGGAACCTGAATGAATCTGTGTAATAAAAACAAATGAAGTAAATAAACTGCTTAGGACAGAAAAACAACAGTATTTTAAATAGCTGCCGCAGTAAGTGTGTTATGGAGCGCTACTACTGAACTAAAGTCAATACTGGTCGGGGGATTGGACTTAATTCAGGCATTGGAAAGACAAATACAGTGAACCCAAGAAGTGGGAGGGGCAATATACCGAATACAGGCGGTCCTTGGGTTACGAACGAGTTCCGTTCCTACGCAGGCGGCGTAACCTGAATTTGCGCGCAAGTCGGATTTTACCTTTAAATACCCCCCGGCTTTACCAATGTTCGTCGGCGTCTCGCCTTTCTCCGACCTTTTGATGATATCCGGCTTCGTCTCCATCG
>JAPTGZ010000014.1:5629759-5641364 GCA_029814645.1 Fowleria isostigma
AATTAAATACATTTTCTTAAATTTTTTTTAAAAAATTTCTATATTTAAAAATTTTATTTATATTTAATTTTTTATTTGTTCTTTATTTTATTTTTTTTTTTAAAATTTATGAATTAATGGATTTTCTTAAATTTAGTTTTATTTTTTATTTCCAAAAATATTCAAAAAAATTTAAATAATAATAATACATTTTCACTGGTCTGAAGATTTGCCTAAGTAGTGACAACTGTAGCTACCATAAAAACAAGAAATACACTTGAAAAACAAAATGTTCCATAGTAACACATATATATATGGGTTGTTCCTCATAGGCGTCCAAGGGGGAAAGAATTAAAGTAATGTGGATGGAAGAACAATACAACCACATGGAAACAAATCCATATTGTAAGTATCTAAGTATTCCCATGAGTTAAGTAATCAATCACGTTTTCATGATAATTAGAATTGAAACGGTAATACTGTTGGGAAATTACGCCACGGTTTATCATTATACTGGTAAAGCATTACATCCCCATGTGCAATATATAAAATAACTATATCGTGAACATGAGTTTCACTTCTACCATTCCCTCATTCACAGCTCTTACCCCTCATGTCTCTACAGTGCGACGTAGTTACATTACAGTTGTAATCAATCGTAAAATTAAATATTACGAGATTGTGGAGAATTTGATGTAGATCACCCACATTTATTTTGGAAATGCCACAAAATAACTTTTTTGGGAAATGGTATATGGAGAGCTATGAAAAATAATAAGATATGAGATTCCAGTGAACTGTGCTGTAGTGTACTTGTGTAACCTGTCTGATGAATGTGCAGTGGGGAACGACATATACTTGGTGAAGATACTTTTAGTGGCTGGTAAAATAGCTATTACAAGGAGCTGGGGAAAGATAGAGCCACCAACAAAGAACCAATAGATCACAATTATTGAAGGGATATATACTATGGAAAAAATCTCACTCAAACTACAACTGCAAGAACCGCAAATGCACAAAAAATGGACTGGTTACAGAACCCACAACAATGGAAGGACCAAATAATGTGAATGTAATGTATCTGCCCAAGCAACACCCGTTTTTTGTTTTTTTGTATATACCTTAATAAAGACTCAATGTATTGTGATAATGGTTAGAGGCCGTATCACCCAGCCCTAAAACCAAGCCCCAACAAGGATTACATTTGTAAAAATAACTGGTCATGTTACCTGTGAGTAAGGTTCTTCGTCCGAGCTGGGGAAGTCGTACTGGTTGAGGTCCTTTGGATTGAACACAGAGGGCCCTGAATGCGGAGGTGCCGACAGAGGCTGGATCTTGGGTTTCTTTTCGTATTTCCTTTTGGTTCTGACCGCCTCTGTTTTCTCGGGCTGTGAAGACAGGAGCGGAAGGAAGCGGTTATAAAATGTTTAGAGTTTGCATCATTCCACACTGCAGGACATGGCTGGTGTTGTCGATGGTGTGTGTGCGGGCCAGTGTGTGGAGCAACAACAGTGAGTAACGGAGGCATTGATATGCAGATGGCAGCACGTGCCAGATGCCGCTGCCTGGCCAGATGGCTGCGCCCCCCAACCCCCCCCTCCTTAATCCACTCTGTGCCACCGATCGCCCCGACTTCCCCAGTGGGACGACCCCTCCCCGACTGAACAGACTCCAGCTCCGCTAGGATTAGTCGGAGCCCATTCAGCGCTCAGACGCGGGGGGGACAAAAGCAAACAGGGAGGCAGGGGCTGTACAGGGAAGAACTGCTGTGTCAAATCAATGGAAGAAATGCAGGTTGGAGTAATGGTGGTGGAGGGGGCAGAGTTAAGCCAGGACTGAGCCCGAGTAAACAAAGGGGAAAAGTCAACCAGCTGGTACAGGAAAAAGAGTAGGGGGGGATGGTTGCTCCCCTACAGGACAGGGGGAGGGGGCTCCTGGACACTGGAGATAATGAAGTTGTAATGAGTAGAGGTGACACAGAGGTCACCCCTGTGTTGTGTAATGAAGTGCGACTTTATCAACGCATATGGCAATCCTGCTTTAAATTAAATGGTCCGAATTAGAATGAGTCAGCACATAAACCTTATACTCCGAACTGTTCAACAGAGAAACTGATTGACACCTGTCAGCTTTATGGTGTCTTCAATAAATCATAATAGATCAGGGGTTGAAAAACATACGGCCTGGGGGCCACATCGAACCCATGGGATGAATTTGTGAAATGCAAAAATGACACTAAAGATATTAACAATCAAGGACGTACAGATCCGATGTACTCTATTTTCACAAACTGGAAAAAATTAAATTGACTTTAGCTGGAGCTTTGAACATATCTGAAAAGACATGAACTCCTTTTCTGATTTATGTCAAAACTGGGGGTGGGAGTAATAACTTTCACTGCTTCTTACCCTTTCTGGCTGCTAGGGTTGTATATTAATTGTCAATTGCCTTATATATTCATGTATTATATATAAAGTCTACACATAATGTTTACACCCAATGTCTCCATGTATAAGTCTCAATGTATACTCCTCGATGTATATTTCTCTGTATAAATTCTCCATGTACATTGGGTTTACAACAAATTCTTCATGTATATCTGTGTACATATAATAAAATGTATATATTAATTATTGTACATGGAGTGCACAAGCTCAAAATAAACAAAATGAAGTGAAAAGTACAATCTCGTATTTCTCTTGACCGAGTATTGCATTATACAGTATTGATGTGCTTACTACTATTACTGTTAATTCTATTTTGTCGTTTTAATATTTTTTGGTGACATTCAAAGTGGGAATTTTGTATTTCCGTTTTGTATTTATTTACTTCATGTATTTATTTTTGTCCTTCCTGTGATCTGAAGGGGATGTGTGCTTGGGGATGTGAGTGTTGAGTGTTTGATTTTTTGGATCAAACACTCAACTATGTTCTTTGTTTTTATACGTGAGAAAACTAATAAACAGATTGTTAAAAAAAAAAAGCGTGTACGGATCAGTAATCAATGTGATCTAAAGTGGGTCAGACCAGTCAAATACTATCATAATAACCTATAAATAATGACAAACAATTGTTTCTCTTTTTTGTACCGTTAAAAACAAGTGAAATTACATGAAGATGTTTACATTTATAAACTATCCTTTCAAAAAAAAGTGAATAACCTGTAATGTTTTTAGAAAAATAAGTGCATTTTTACCAATACTCTATCTGTTATTAAATGTTTTTTGTATTTGTAAATCCACTGTAATCTGTAACTTACAATGGAATACGTGTAAATAATAAACTGAGACATAATATTGTTAGAATTACACTTGTTTTTCTTAAAAGATTTCATGTTATTCACATTTTTAAAGGATAGTTTGGAGATGTAAACATTATTATTATTATGTCATTTTACTTTTTTCACTTTTATAATTTTACCACTTCAGATCATATTGGGCTGAATGTAATAATAACACAGTAACAATAGATGTTTAATGTCACATCAACAAGAAAACTGGCATGTGGGGGGTTGGAAACTGACAATCTTATGGATTCTACTTTGATGAAACTATGTGTCATGATTTTCCCACTGTTCTTCTGTTGCCAGAACTCACATAGTAACTTCTTAATAACACAAATTATTTCAAGTGTGGCTGTCTTTCTTCAGTCAGACAATAGTAATACTCTTTATAACAGCAGAGAACATAAATTGTAAAAGATGTGAGCTGTAACCCTGTGATATGATAAACTGTGCCACAAATATTTTTCCCTGTCTTGTCATTCCAGACTTTTATGGATAAAAGACGACAAGACAAATGTGTGATTAAGTGTCAGAATGTGAAAAGTGCACACTAGGATGTCATCTTCAACTCTTTTAGAGGAAAATGAGATTCCATTTACTCTACAGCAAAGTGTTGGACTCAGTGTGACCATGGAAAAGCAATACAACCTTTTCATCACTGCACCATTACAACTTTCTGAGTAATGCAAGGTATACTGTGTGAATTCCATCTAGTGAAGGACAAACGAGGAGTCAATTACATTTCCCAAATATTCTGCTGACATTCAACACCCACAAGTGCTAGTTACACAAAGCCTTTTCAGTGTTTCTGCAACATTAGCAGGAATGTTGTCACAGTACGTGGCCTTACCTTCTTGTAGTCCTTCATGTCCAAGTGGTCCTGGTGTCTGTACTGGTTACTGCTGGACAGGGGAATGATGGGGATGGTGTAGACGGGCTTCACCAGAGCCCGCTGGGCCAGCGCCTCGGCCATCACCTCACTGCCAAAGTCTGGCAAGGCATTCCTGATGGAAGCAAGAGACAATTGATTGACTGATTTTGAGCTTGTGTACAACACTAGTTTTATACAGTTCATTATACATACACAGATATGTGAGAGAATTGGTTTTAAACCTAAAATAATAGAGAAATGTACATAAATTAATATGCATTGAGAAATATACATAGAGAAATTGGTAGTTAACACTCATTAGTACACCAAGCTACTTTAACACAACATACAGAACACAAATGTACCTAATAAATATAAATATATACAGTAGTTCACTATTAATATCCAACCCTAGTAGTCCAAAACGGAGTGAGAAAAAGTAAAACCTATTCACTGCCATCTCCAGTTTCATTACTTTAACTTATATGGTTGCAATTATGTGAAAAAAATTAGTTGTAAACATGCATTAGTACAGCAAAACTAACTTTAACACAATGTAGACAACACAAATGTACCCAATAAAGAGAAAAATAATGAACAGAATAACAACCTTTCAATTAAAAACTCAGGATTTTATCAATAATGTTAACCACTTCATAGAAAATACAGATAGTAAAACAGGTGCTGCCATATTACAGCTTAATACGAGCAGATACAGTAGACATGGACATGTCTATGAATGCAGTGTCATTGAAGAGATTTGTGTAACCCATGAAGACCCAGCACTACTTTTGTGTTAGTTCCAAAATGAAAATTTCCCTATATTTAACATTTTTTAACCCATAAAGACCCAAACATCCACCCTCTACCAAAATCATTAACTGATAAAAACTGTTTAATACCTGTTGATCCACTAATACATGTAAATATTGGTGTAAATGCAGTTTGTCGTCTTTTCATGGTCATCAGATATGATTCATTTGGACATTCAGAGGCTCTGTCGCTACCATGGAAACACTCATCTTCTACAACATTAATTCACCGATAAAACCCCTGGAGTTGGATCAATGACAGTGGATGGACACACTGGGTTTACATTCAGTTAATGATAGATTTTGCTGAAAAAGTAAATTTTTCTCAAGTTTTCTCTTCTTTTTGATAGTATAATACTCAGCTTTACTCTAAACTTATGAACATCTACATGACTAGAAAATTAAATGTTGGAAAATACCCGATTTTCACTAGAAAAAAAACCCAACACAAAATACAGAAGATAATATTACAGTAAGTGATGAAAACCCACTTAATGACAGTTAAATATGAAGAAAAATTAATTTGGGAAGTGCCACAAATGTCACACTGGGTCCTTATGGGCTAATATTGACTCCCAAACAAAACAATCATTATTTCATGTTTTCTTTGTCATTACATTGAGGAAATAAACAATCCTATTAATGACAGAAAAACACAAAAACAGCAAAACATAAAAAAATAAATAAATAAGGATATTTGTTATTTGCTGAATGTGATGAAATATTTAGCAGCATGAATGCAACTTAATGTTTGGTTGTCAGCGCATCAGAGTCTGTGAGGCAACAACCTGCACTTGATGCACAGAAGCAGCCCGAGACACAATAGTGAGAAACTACACAGTGTGTTCTGCACACCTGGGTAACTCTACACCGGTATAATATCATGAAGTGGGCCAGTGAAGCTATCTACTGAGAATAGACTGGCCTGATCTGGGAGTGAGCACTGGCACTGATGCGCAGACAGAAACCAGGCCGGGATAACAAGAGGAAATTGAAATGTCACTACAAATCAAAAGCACTTCAAGGAGAAGAGTCCAATTTAAGCTCACAGTGACAGCTACTTTCAGAGGAAATTCATTCCACTCGGTTGTCATGTTTAGATGGATTGCAACGGCGCCGCTTGGGAAAAGAAAAAAATAAATAAATCATGTTACAAAATAATACAAACATAGTCTATTGTGCTGCCTTACAGACTTCGAAAAAGACTGGCTGCCACTGCGAGGAGAATCAACTAATTTGCTCCTGAATAAACAGACTGAACTCTAAATTGATAATGTATGCAAAAACAGTGTACATAACCATGCCCCCAATTAACACAAGCAGCCAGGCCTGACTTTACAGAAAAGCTGCGGTCGACTTTTTCGCACCATCTGTCCCAGAGCCAACTGTCCTAATGGAACTGTGACTTGATGAATAAACAAAAGTATAATCAAACATGTAGAGGTTAACAGTGTAATCCACCCAAAACACAGCTCAGAGTAAAGGTCTGACACTGTCAATAGGGTTCCCTACACACTTGAAATGTCCAGATTCCATACTTTTTCCCACATCCTAATTTCCAGATATCTTTGTAAAAAAAAAAAAAAAAAATCTGATAAATTGTGACATTTGATTAAATGTTAGGGCTATAATGGTACACTTGTTTGTACTGAACCATTTGAGTACAGGGCCTAAGGTTCAATACAGATGTGTACTGAATGAATACATGCATGTTATGTGAAGAACACAAACACTCTATTAACAGGGTTTTACAAGATTCTCAGCGGGAGGCACAGGTCGGATGTTTGAAGCCTGTTAAGTTTCATTTTCAGTTTTCTATTTGCTGCAGCTTTGTGGCACAAGAGTCCACGGGGTCATTTAGAGCAAAAGTTTTTATTTTTTAACTCAAGTTGGCAAAATCCAGTGGACTTGCTCCTCTGCTCCTGTCTGTTATGGCATGAGGTCATGTTCACCTCAGGGAAAACCGTGACACGTTCAACAACCCTCAATAAATTACAGTGTTTGCCATAAACAAACATTGAACATTTAAAAATACATCACATGTGGGGTGTCTGTTTATACACAAATTAATGAACAATGTTTTATACAACTGTCCTGTGTCTCACCAGTAGTTACAAAGTGCACCCCCCACCTATACCCCCCTTCATTGGTCTCCTTCACTGTACTGAAAACGTACCAAACCGACATGTTTCTGACCGTTACACCTATAATAAATAGACTGCATCATGTACATAAATCATGGAATCAATAGTTTGTTTTCATTATTCTGAATATGTATGCCTCTATGACACCAAATAATTTCCAGAAGATTATAGCTAGGAAACGTAGCTTGTACAAATAAACAAAGACCAAACCCAGATAAATTCAGTGCAATGCTTTTGTGTTTTAAGTTGCACATGAATGAACGTGAACTACTGAACTGTCTTCATCTGTCAAACCCCTGGAGTTACACAAGGGATGTTCCAAAAGACTGGGCCTCGATGCCATTCCTCAACATCAAATAAACATTTAAATACTGTTTAACAAGTATAAATTAAGTCAACTAATACAAAAATACATTAAAAATAAAAAATTAAACAAATTATTTAAAAAAATTATGAACTAGAAAAGGCTTTGTCTCACTGGTATCAAATATTCAAAATAAAAAAACAACTTGTAAATACTATTTAACAAATGACTGTAAAATAAATATTACATTAAAAGAACAGCTTTTAAGACTGGGTGTGGCATTCAACTGGTCAATCTGCCCAAATGTTTTCTGGGATGTGTATCCTCCCAGTGCTCTCACATAAACATTTTAGCTGCAAAAGCAAGCACCTTAAAAAAAAAACAAAAACAAGAAAAAAAACAAAAAAAAAAAACAGATTGATCCAATTCTTGTTTTTACATATTCATAATTTTATGTTTTAGAAAATACAACAGTGGTAACAGTTCTGGAAACATGTTCATTTTCCCATAGTTTTCCAAACCTGGAAATTTAAAAAATCTAATTCCGTATTTCCCAAACTTCTGTAGGAACCCTGTGTCAACTTCACCTCTTGCAGAGTAATGGTTAGTTTGAAAACCACATCAGAACCACTTCCCAAACACTCGTCAAGAGGCAGGAGGGCTGGCGCAGCTGCACAAGACTTTCCTCAAAACAATCTGTTCATGAGCATCTGTCACCCGAGCAGACAAGCAAAGCATTCCTCAGACTAGTGCTTCCCAAACACCTGTGAAAAAGCTTCTTTAGTAGCAGCTAGTGTGCCTAACAAGGTAGTTGATGCGATGCACTGGCAGTCACTCCCTGATAGTTTTTTTTTTTTTAAGAAAGTAGATGGATTCTGGACTCAATTTTACACAGTGTTATGGCCTTACCTTTTCTCCACAATCTCCAGTGTGAGGTGCAGGAGTTCCCTCTTGCTTTTCTCCCTCCTTTTGATCATCTCCAGGATGGTTACGGCGCGGCTCAGGTCCCTTCGCAGCTTCAGCATCTTCTCGTAGGACGCCTCATCGTTCTTTCGGTTCTGAAGAAAAGACGGGTGAAAATTTGGAGATTTAATGGAGTGATATTTAGCTTTTTTTTAAATGGAATTAAGCATTTAAAACATTTACAATATGCACAATTCTTTATCAGGAGTTTTTTGTTGCTGTTAACACTTCCTTTAGCTTAGTAAATCCATTTTCACTGCATCAGATGACGTAAACGAAATAACACGCTCAAATATTAAATGACTCATGGGAAATAGTCGATTATTTTTGACATTAACTATAGTATAGTGTGACCTATATTATGCTGCTTGCTTGTTGCTACTGTGCAATACTGTCATTATTGTATTTATACTTAAATAATTATTTTTAAAGAAATGAATTGAAGAATTAAGAGCACTCTGCTTGTTTTTATTTGAATGTATGTTTGATAAAGTCCAACAAATTAACCTGCTCAATGCTACAGTATGCATCATTACTGGTTCTACCTCTTTTTACTATTAAATATTTCAAGTTCAAAAAGTTAATTTTTTAAAACTAAGACCTGCAACATTTACCATTGTGTCATACTTATGATGTAAATCGAGTGAGCAAAAAGCTGTAGCGACTCCACATATTGGCCCAAGAAAATTGGCAGCCCATATCAGTCATTAGCTAAGACTGATGAAAAAACAAAACCGGTATTGGCCCGAAAAAAAAAATACAAATATTTTAAAAATCCATATCGGTCGATCCCTAATAAAGATAGCTCTACAGCACCTGGAGGGTTCAAATTCAAGCTGTTTGAAATATTAGGGTCCCCAAATACACAAATAAATGTACCAAAAACTAATTAAAGTAGGTTTAGCAAAATATGACCCATTTAATACTTCTCAGAGTATTTATGACCGAAGAAAAATAACAAACACCACAAGCTATGCAACAAATTTCACAACTCAACACCGGCAGATGACTAAAAATGATAATCTAAATATGGTCATCAACAAGTACTTTCATCTGCTGCACTGACGGACACTGCTCTTCCCACCGTCGTCCTGCCAGCCGATATCTTACCTTCCTCGTTTGCATCTTCTCTGTTCGTCTGCGGAAGGCCACGTAGGGGTCGCTGGTGCTAGAGCCGTCCCTCTTCTCCTGTTTGACGTTGGGGATGAGGGAGCCGCCTTTGCAGGTTTTCCTCTTGCGGCTCCAGTAGTCAAACACCTCCTTGATCAGCTCGTCGTCCTCCTTCAACAGCAGTTTGGCCTCCTGGAGACTGACAAGCTACAGAAAAAAAAACAAAAAAGAAAAAAAAAAACCACATCTTTCAGTCCAGAAAACTGGAGGAAAACTGCTCCTCTTGGGTTTTAAATGTAGTGGAGGAGACTCTCTGCCTTTAACCATATCTCCTACACTTATTCCTCCAAGTTTGACAGTGGTGTGAATTTAAGTAGTTCATTTATTAGTTGAAAAACACCAGTGGCTATGAAAAAAATACATATATATTAGATGAAACAAGCCACTGCAGCAATGAAAAGCTTCTGAGATGACTAAAAGAGCACAAAGTGAATTTAATGCAGCAGAAAGTCAAGAACAGTTTGAATCAGTTGTGTTTGTTCTGCTGCATCTGTGCACACACAATGCAGATGAGCACCCCCCACCCCCCGGTTGACAAATACCTGCTGGCCACTGCCTTTCTCCAGTCGGTCTATCATTTCTTCAAACTGCAGAGCGGTGATTTCCATTTTCTTCCTCAGCTTATTCACAAACGTATCATCCTCGGAATCTAGGTCGTAGTCTGGCTGCTCTGTATCCAAACTGAAAGCTGCGAGATGAAGAGGAGATGGTTACTGGAGAGACCTGCACAGCCTGCATTAATTCCACAGTATCATCAGGAACCAAACACAACATTTTCTATTATCACTGGCTGCGCTTTTAATAAACGAGTCAGACTGAGGCATTAAAAACGCCATTATTCTACCGCAATCGACAAGGCTCCGAAATCTGCAGCACGTATTGATTAGGCGTATCAGAGGGAATGGTAAGTTATTGGTTTAGTCTGTTTGTGAACCTCCATCTACCAGAGTGAAATGTGATTTATAACAGTGGTCTTTACTTAGCAGTGGTACTTATCACACAAAGTCAATGAAAGTAAGACTACAGGGTACGAAATGCTGATGCCTTTATCTCTAGACACCACAGCCCAAGGTTTATTCATAAAATAAAGGTGGTGTTTTACCATGACAAAGCCATGTACTTATGTTCAACTGTGTTCTCTCAAGTTAAAATACAAAACACTATCGATGCTTAATCAGACATTTAATGATAAATATCTGAGCTGTCCCTCCAGTGGATCTGAGCAAAAATATGACATGGAAGTGTCTTTTGTAAAAGTATGTTAGGTACAGCACCTGCAAAAACTTTATCAACACATAAACCTTCATTTGGCAGACTATTCAGGAATCTATTCAGCTACACATTCATAATATGTGAAGACAAAATGACGCTGAAGTGATTTAAAACCTCTGAAACTCTTTAAGCATTAACCCATAAGGACCCAAGGTGACATTTGTGGCTCTTCACAAATTAACTGATTTCTATATTTAACAGTCCTGAAGTGGTTTTTTGACATTTAGTGTAATATTATCTTCGGTACTTTGTGGGTTTTTTTAGCAAAAATCTGGTATTTGCCAACATTTACTAATTATGTTGATGTTAATAAAAATTTATGGTAAAGTTGAGAGTTATATAAAAAACAGAAAATTGAAGAAACAGCAACTTTTTCAGGAAAATCTCTCATTGACTGAACATAAACCCAGTGTGTCCATCCACTGTCATTGATCCAAGTCCATGGGTTTTACTGGTGAATCAATGTTGTAGGAATTAATGGTGTTTTCATGGTAACTATGAAGCCTGTGAACGTCCAAATGGGTCACATCGGATGACCATGAAAAGATGACAAACTATTTTATATCAATTATTTACATGTATTAGTGGATCAATAGGGATTAAACAGTTTATATCAGTAGATGGTGGTTTGGGTCTTTATGGTTAAAAAGGTTAAATATCGAGAAAATTTCATTTGGGAACTGACACAAAAGTAGTGCTGGGTTCTTTATGGGTTAAACATCCTTTAAACGTTACAGTGCATTGACTATCAGTGGACCCCAACAATTGTGATGCGCTACGTTTGTCACCCTTTGATCTATTTGTTTG
>JAPTGZ010000014.1:5914202-5925227 GCA_029814645.1 Fowleria isostigma
TGCAGTCTGCACTTTTCATTCATTCATTTTCTGAACCTGCTTTATCCTCACTAAGGTCATGGGGTCGCTGGAGCCTATCCCAGCTACTTCTGTTCTTTTAAGTAGGGAATTAAAAATCAAATTGTAAATCAAGTTTTTTATTAAAAAATCTGAGATTTTTTTTTTTTTTTTAGGCTAAATCGTCCAGCCCCATATATAGGGGTGTAACAAAATTTTGTGGTTTGAAATTTAGCAAAATAAAATGAGAAAATAAAAATCAATTAAAAAAAAAAAAAAAAAAGTTTCAAGAATGTGAAGGGGCACCACACACTGTGACTGATGATTTCTGACCCTCTCGCCGACTGTAGCACACTTTCACTTCACGTGAAAATGGAAGAAGACGAGAACATAGTGGACACTAGAGAAGTAACGGGAAAACCATGATACCATGTGGTCCCGTTCGATCCGCCCTGCATAGGACAATGCACTGCACTCTCTCTCTCGTGCACACTTTCCGTCTCTCTTTCTGTGAGATGTTATAAGGAAGTGCGTACGGTAGATTAGAAAAAGAAGCATGATGCATGATGCAATGCCATTACAAAGAGAAGCTCCTACCACTGCCTAAGACAAAAGATGTCATGACATTGTCATTTGTGTTTAAGAACTTAAAAAAACAACCTGTGAGATTGGTAAATTAAAATTTGCTTTCATTGTGTCTTAATAATATGGAGAACAAAACACAGTCACATTGTCCACCTTTACAGTCAAATTGTTTTTCTTTAAATTCGTTATCTTCATCAGGTGATTTTCTTTCATCTTTATTTCGTACTGTGAGTATTTCATCTTGTGAGCCCTGTCATATTTCATATTGTTTCATGAGTTCGTTACACCCCACATAGATGTATATGTACAAATTTAAAAAAAAACAAAAAAAAAACACCACCTGTGTTAGATTTAATATTTAGATTGAGTCCCAAGTGGCCACATAGTCGTTAGTAATTTCTTTGATCCCCAGAGACATGGTGTTAAGTTGTTGTTTGTTTGTTTTTTTTTAAATTACGGTAACTAGTCTGAAGATGGACAGTGTTTACACTTCACAGTCAGCTGGATAGAAATATTTAACAGCTACATAAGCTACTGTAACACTACACAAAGCACCCATTATTGTGAAAACAGGATAAAGGGGTTAAAATGAGATGTTAAAGGGCAGAGAAGGTAAGCCAGTGTCATTCTATAAGACTACTCCTGAGTTTCCAGCAGTGAGGGAAAATGAGAGACGACTGTGTATATGTTTACATATCTTACTGCTCACCTGCTGTGCTTATATCGCGTCAAATCTTGCGATCATCACCTCTTCCTCTGCTTCCTTTCTCTTGTCAGTTTGCTTACACTCGTTCTTATTTTGCTGCCACCGTCTTCCTCTTCCACATCACACATCTTATTGTTTCATTAGCCTTTACAGGTTTTTTGTGTATGTGTGAGTGTGTTTCTTTATCTGACTGTGTGTGTACAGTAATTTAAGTAAACATAGCCTTGTTTGAGAGCTCAGGGACCCCCTGTGTGTGGTGTGTGGTGTGAGAACAGCATGAGGAGCGAATCCATCACACATGCACATTCACACACATACACCAGGGTTTGATCATACAGACGAGTAGTAACTCTAGTTGATTTCAATCCTCTAACCTTTCACTGCAAATATAAACTAGGGTGTCAGACTGTCTGATTAATACCAGGTTGGCTGCTTTACAATATATTAGATCAGATTTATGATTACGCAGGTTTTTCCCCTAGCACATGGAAGGCTTAGGTGGTGTAATGGTATTTTGTTGTTGATATTTAACCAAAAGTGATGCATTTTACATATTTTTTGGCTGTATTATTACAATAGTTAGAAAATAGAGCAAAGAAACATATCTGCTGATTGATGACATGGGCAAACTATTTTAATGTTACAAATAAGAGACAGTCCCAGCTTTTAAGAGGAGGACAAAAAATCACTTGTAACCAGGGCTTGGCAATATATTGAATCAATTCATTAATAAAGGTTTTACTGTCTGAAAATAATAAAACTTAACTGTATGTGGAGGATGTGGTGGGTTATATTGCTCTGTAGTTAACACTGTGAAAAAATGAAAGTGAGCTCCCCTCACCTTATCATTGACTACCAGCTGCCCCCCCAAAAACGAATTTGCGACCAGTGGGGATGATGTGCTAGACAATACCCCCCATGGACCCCAGTATTGATCAAGTGATCAGTGAATCTGAGGGGAGTATGTACCAAGTGATTTATACTGTTACCAATGTACAACAGTACGTACACACACACTTGTAACCCTCCTCCCTCATGTGGAGAGTGCCCCCCCCCCAGTTGAAGACCTCTGCTCTAAATTAACAATGATATTGGATCGATACCGAGTATCGGCCAATACACAAGGCCCCAGCATCAGTATCGTCATCGGAACTGAAAGTCATATCAGTGCAGATTTAGTTTTTCAGCCAAATGGCCAAGTTCCGCTTTTGACAGAGGTGTTAATTTCCTTTCATTGTGTCTACCCTGTTCATGTAACCTGGAATGTGTCTTCTACTGTACTGAAGTATTCTTTAAGCTGTATATTTTATTAATATATTTTATTAAAAGCCAGTTAATAGAAACATTTAGAAATTTTTTTTTACATGTAGTGTACTCATATCATGGCATGTATTTTTGCCTTTGCACCAGTTTTCCCAATCAGCATTTTGCCAGTGAATGTTTAGTTCCAAAACACTGTTGCATAAGGTTTTACGTCTGCTTTAACTAGTATCACATTATAGTCCAGCTCTGCCTATGGCATGTGTGATGTAATGGCGACTATAAATAACAACAATGGTTTCCTGAAGGATAGTGGTTTGGGTCTCACATCGTGCATTACTGTAGACTTCACAAACTGTCTGACCTTAAGGCTTTTATCATCCAGAGCTCAGGGACGGACACTGATCAATGAAGGTGCATCAGTTAAACTGCTTAATGGAACCAGATCAAGTGTTGTGGAGACTAATGTTGTTTCTTATTTTGTGAGTAGTTGAATGGAGTGAGCAGTGATTCTGGTGATAAAAAGCAAAACTTGAAGACAACAGAAATAATTTTAGATTAAATGTTGAGTAGATATACCGAAAGTGAATGGACATTACTTGTTTAATTTGTCTAGTAAAATGACAAACTCATACATGTCAGGAGTTGCTGCTGGTTTTTGTCTTTTATGTTATTAAAATGAGTATCTCCCAGCCCTCGTGAGCTGTATCTACAGTATGTGTATGTGGTTATCTGTGCTTGTTTGTTCACATGTATCAGTTGCTTTTTCCTCGTTCTAATGTCAGTCTTTTTGTCCCATGTTATGTTTTCATATGACTCCCAGGTTTTTCTTCTCTTGTAAAGTGACACTAGCAAACACAGTGCAAGTCTCCAAAGGCAACATTTTTCTTGAGGGAAAAGTCTTTTGAAAAGATGTCATTGTTATAATTTTGCTTTGTATCTTTTGCTCTTTCTTTCCATCTCTCAGTAGATTGTAAAGTTAGTGAAACGTTCACACACTGACAAAGCCAGAAAACAGTATGAAGTAACACCATCTAAACTATCTCTGGTGAAGACAGGCATGCTCTGGGAGTCACAAATGTAATATTTGTCTGTATGCCTTTTGATAATTATGTTTTTACATTTAATTACTTCATATTTTTTTATTAGGTTCTGTAGTGTACACACAGAAGAACAAATGGTCCAAATATGGGGTAGAATAATGACTTGTAATTAATGTATGTACTCATTATATGGCTTACAATCATTTTTTTTTAACCTTTATTTAACCAGAATCCCATTCAGATTGAGACCCATAAAAGAATACAACTTTTAAAAGACAGGTGATAACAAATTAAAAGAAACACTAAATTTAGTAGTAACAGAGAAGTTTGACAATTTTTAAAGGACATTTTTTTTAAAAGTGCAAATTTAGTTGAGGTCACATCATTTTAAAAACACAAGTGTTATCCAGTTGACTCTGGCTGTCTTGTCCATAAGATGGAATGAAAAGCTTGTGGTTGTACAAAAAATAGATAAGAAATCTCATCTTTTCTAAATGACCTAAAGTAGTTTGAGTTAAAATATGCAGTCAGCACAAGGAGAAAGTCAACAATTCAACCCCACAAATGATGTACAAGTACAGAACAAACACTTGTACTCACAATATTTAAATCACCAGTGTACTTAATGTTTTATTGAATGTGATATACTTGAGAGGAAAATTAAAATCTGCCTCCAAAATGTGTTTAAATAACATTAAACAAAGTCGCTGCAGGTACATTTGCGTAACCTTCCTCTACTTCAGATGTGGCTTGGTCTGACATTGAAGCTTTTGGCAAAAATATTTGAACTGACAGATATGTCATTTATTTCCATTCAGTGGACCGGTCAGTGTTTTGTCATCTGCTTTCATCATGCTTACAATTGGAATACACTAATTATCACATCCAATATTTACATAAACTATATCGACAGAACCACTGGGTCACATCATATCTACAGCTTGTAGACTTTCCATTATCGATTATTTTATAGTATCATGATAAAAATGTTCACATTATTTTAATGGTCCTGTTGAAGATGCTACCCTGAATGATTTATTATGAGGAAAAACACCTCAAAACAGGAAAGATTTGGTTTCAAACATGGGCGGCTGTGGCTCAGTTTGGTAGCATGATCGAAGGGTTTGCAGTTCAAATCCCGCCTCTGACTGTCCACATGTCAAAGGGCAAGACAATGAACCCTAAATGTCTCCCAGTGGGTGTATGCGTGTGTACGTGAATGGGCGAATGTGAGGCTTTGTAAAACACTTTGGGCACCATGAAAGTGTGGAAAAGCACTATAAAAGTACAGACAATTTACCATTTAGCATATAGTAACACTCATTCTCAGTGTTGATCCTTGTAAAAACTTTATGGCTGGAGCAGACCCAACGTTGGGGTCACCTGGAATTCAAATGGGGTCACCTGAAATTTCTAGTAATTAATAAAAAAAAGTTTTAAAAAATTACTAATAAAAATATTTTTTAATGATTCTGTATATATTTTATTATAATTAAAACACCACAACTTTTCCTAATAAAAATCAAGCTCAAATCAAAAGCAGGATATAATATCAGAGAGCATATATCTGGATTGATCTTAATTGTTTGTTCAGTATACCAGCTCCACTGACTGCACATATTCTGACCAAGGAAAATAAAATTCTCACTTTGTGCAATAATCTACACCTGGCTTTTCTGTCTCCGTCCATAATAATATACGTTATATAGATTTAGAGCAGGTCGTCCAATAACCGGAAGGTTGGCGGTTTGGTTCCTGCTCTGTCCCAGTCATGTGCTGTTGTGTCCATGGGTAAGACACTTCATCCACCTTGTCTCCAGTGCAGCTACTCACACTGGTGTATGGATGCGTATGAATGTTCGGTGGTGGTTGTAAGGGCTGTATGTCCGCATTGGCAGCCATGCTTCCATCAGTGTCGCAGGGCAGCTGTGGCTATAAATGTAGTTGATCACCACCAAAGTATGAGTGTCTGTGTAAACAAATAATGGATCCATTGTACACGCTTTGAGTATGCCTTACTAGAAAAGCACTATTTAAATCTAATCCATTATCATTATTATTAGTATTAAAATTAACATTTACTTGCAACAAACTAGTACAGAAAACTATCACATGATAATAAACAAATATATTTTAGCAAAAAAAAAAGTCTGTTTTGAATGTCTGGGGTCGCCAGAAATTTGTGACGTTAAAATGGGATCACAAGGTAAAGAAAAGGTTGGGAACCAATGGGTTTATTGGTTAATCTAAATTACCCATAGGTGTGAATGTGAGCGTGACTGTTGGTTCATCTCTACATGTCAGCCCTGCAATGATCTGGCGATACGTCCTGGGTGTACTCCACCTTCACCCATAGGTGTCTGGGATAGGCTTCAGCACCCATGTGGTCCTCTCGAGGGTAAAGCGGTTTTGAAGATGAATGAAATTATCTAAGTGAAAGTGTCATAGTCCTAATAATGTCACACGCTACAACCCTGATATAGGTTAAATAAGTAATTTTATGAAAACATTTTAAGAATATATTTATTATGTTATTTATTAGTTACTATATGTAGTCCTATCAGTTATACACGCCAACTAATAAATACTGTTAAAATGGCATTTCAACTAAGCTCTGAAAGACTCCAATATCGATAAAAAATTCTATATAAGTTCTTTGATTGTTTGTGTACATGTGTGGCTCCTGTGAAGTTTAAGAACCTAATGTGAACAGAATGTGTTAAGTTTTTTATTGTAGCATATTACTGGAGTGACTGATTTGAGGGCAACATTTTTAGTTTTGCTGCAAATATACATATATATATATCACCTACTGTTTTGGTTATGAATAATAGGTATATTTGTATCAGCATGGAAAGAAAACATATTAATCCACCTGTATTTTATTTAGCTGGAATATGTTTGCCACATATGGAGTTCTGTGAACATTATTTTTATGCAAATGTTACGACTCTTTTATAGATGAAAAATGCTAAGTACTTTATTTTTGTTGATCGTATGTGCACTTGTGAGGCCCCTGCCTCTCAGTCAGAGGGAATGCTGTCCACTAGGCTGTGGTCCCACCTCTAAAAGCCCAGTTGGAAGGTTTATCCGCTCCACCATCAGAAACGGCTGAGTGGTCAGTGAGTGACCCCCTTTACAACCGCCACTGGCAACCTGAGAACAGGGCTATTCTTATCTGGGCCTGGCCCGTGTGAGGTGGCAGCAAGGCAGGTTCTCTTTCTCACACACACACACATGAAATCACACACACACACACCACAGCATCTCTTGAGAGTGCGTGATATGAAAGGCTGTCATTGAGAAGGGAGGCAAAGGAGCAGCAGAGAGAAGAATGTCTTTAGCATGTGAATGATGCAGGATTGGTTTTCCACTACAGAGGCAAGGAAAGGCCGGATGGAGAGGGGAAACATGGTGAGGAGAGAAGATATGGAAAAAGGGGAGGGGGAGAGTAAGGGCTGATTTGAGTAGAAATAAACACACAAAATAAATGGAATTCAGCTGATCCAAGACCTGCGTTGATATCTGTAGACAGTGAATTATCACATTAGATTCTAAAGGTAACAGGAGATGTGCGCTTGAATAACCTGGGACTTAATCACATCTTAATCATGGACTTTAAAAGACTTGTTTGTGGCTTTAGTTAGTGCAGACATTAGTTCGAGGTATCATTCACACATGTTTGGTACCAGTACAACTTCTGGTACCTGGATTTGTTATCAGTTCCTTTATAATACCAATTTTCAATTTTAACGAACCTAGTTATGCTTCATATTTCGGTACTGAGCTTTAGTTTTATTTTTCAATTCCATGGAATATTTATGCACCCAACAGTTTCACAATGTTAAATATATTAATCTATTTACCACAGTGTTGTTCAGCTGAAGTTGACTATTTCAGCTTTTTGGTTTAAATTTCACAAACCTTGTAATTTTTCCTCTCAGTAGTTTCACAACACTAAAAATTAACCAATTTACCATAACTTGGACTTGTCTGGTAACATAATGTCATCAATAAAACCATATAGGAGTGACATGAGACTGATGAGATTTAAAATACTGTGTAAAAGTGTTGTTTTTGCAGGGTTGTAATGATATAAAGTATATATTTATTTCTCAGTCATTTTTCTTCAGTTACAACAAACTAGAAAATCTGTGCACAGTACTTGTATGTACTTGATGTACTTTGGAGTTGATATGTGCAAATATGTCTTTTACTTTTTAAAATTTAGTGGCCCTTTTTAGATAATCATTACTTTTTCAAATATTTTTATTAATAATAGTCTCATTATTTGTCAATTTATTTAAGAGTAAGGGTTCTTTGTAGGCAGTGTTGGGTAGTAACGCGTTACACTGTTACTTTTGTCAGTAACTAATACTGTAATGCATTACTCCTTAAATAAAGCAACTCAGTTACCGTTTAATGCTTTTATGTGTTACTAGCTGAATTGATCAATTTTGGTGTGCAAGGCATCTAGCCTGCTGAAAATAAAGACGAAGAAGAAGCAGTGCACTACTTCCTGTTTACAGTGTTGATGCATTGTCAGTGTTGATGTTGTTTACGAACATACAGTCATGGCGAATCAAAGAGAGAGCAAGACTAGTTTTTCAGCGTGGAAATATGCTCACTATTTCACATTAGTTGAGCACAAAGAGATGAACATTCTAGTCGTGTAACCTATGTCTTTCTGGATCAAAGCTCTTGTCTACTGCAACAAACAACAACGCATTCACGAAACTAGCTGAGGCTAACCGACATCTGTGGACACGGGAAATGAGCCAAGCACCACCACCCAAACAACAGCGTTTAGATTTAACAGGACTGTTAGCCAGAGACTGATCAACAAATCCATCACACGTTTTACTGTTGAGAACATGCAGCTAGTTTCTACAGTGGAGTCATCCGCTGTCAGGGAACTAATTGGTTTAATAACATGTCCAAACGGCACACAGCAAATGGACGAAAAAAGTTTACAACTACCAGTACTTGGATAAGGAGTATTCACAAATGGAAACTGAACTTAAGGACACCAATGGGTGCATTTTTAAGAACGTTCTTTTAAAAAAGTAACTAAATAATTACTGCTAATGGTAACGCATTACTTTTTGGTGTAAGTAATCAACAAAGTATCAGAGTTACTTTTTGAATGAAGTAACAAGTAACGGTAACAAGCTTTTTTTCAGTAACTAGCACAACACTGATTGTAGGTATAACCATCACCTGTTTGAGAGGAAGGGGTATGGAGACAGATACAGGGTGGTACCACTCTTATATTTTTATGAAAATAAAAAGATTGAATAATGGGCCGCAGAGTGTGTGTTTTTGGAGTTTGAGTGGAATTTTGTGGAGTGGAGACACATAAGGATGGCAAAATTAGAAAGATAAAAACTAGTGATAGTAGGTTCTATTACAAAAGTAGCCCAAAGAATAAAACATGTCTGTTTTGAGTAAAACTTAGTGTTAGGACTATTCAATATAGCAGATTAATTCAATTAGTTGAGGGATTGCTTTCTGAAAATTGTAAAAAAATTTGATAAAAAAATTACTATTTCACTGGAGATCCTCTTTTTCTTCTTGTCATCTACTAATTATGAATGTGTTTCTGATTACATTTTTTGGGCCATATCACCTACCTCTACCTGGTGTAAAAATAAATCAGAATTAATCCAGTAAATTTCATTGTGTGTGGAAGTTGCTTTTTCCCTGACATTTTTGTTTCAAATTATAAACATATGTCCTATTTATTCTGAAAGTGAGAATTATGTACATATGATCATAATTGGTCATAACTGCTAAAATAACAAATCTAATGGTGGGCTAAAACTTGTGCACAGTACCGTACTCTGTATTAAAACGAGCCGTCAAACCAGACCCTTTTTGCTGCTTGATAGTGTGAAGGCAGTTTCTTCAGTGTCATAAGTATTCATAGTGGGTACCCATCCCTCGCAGCCATCCAACACCAGATACAGACATCAAGCTCTGTGGGACAGGCCTCTTCTCCCTCACAGCCTTTTTTACACATAAGTAATTAGATGCAAAACAACATAAACAAACACACACCTCTTTGAGTGGCAGGCATCCTCTGTGTGATTGGCACTGTTAATCCCTGATGTCACACAACAGCGTGTGTGCATGTTTGTGTGTGTGTATGTTATGAGTGATTAATTATCCTTCTCATGCTGGGGATCTCCTTAGGTTATTGATTACGTCATGAAGCAAACCCACAGGGGGATGATTTTCTTGCACTAACAGGGAATCAATTAGTGTCTGGGGACTTGTTTACTTACGCACGTGCACATGTGTTTGTGTTTGTGCGTGCATGCCTTTTGTGTGTGTGTATGTGTTTATGTGCATAAACTCTTGAATTTAATGATACTAGCCTGGAGTTACTGTCACTGCTTATCATAGTGCTCATCGATAGTCAAACATTAAAGTTGGTGAACATGTCTTTGATTCGTGGTGTGTTTGGTCTCTCCTCAGCATCGGGGCTCTGATGAGGCGTGTGTTTGTTTTGAGAACCATCAGCATGGTCTTCCAGAGCTCTCTTCTCACCGTGCTGGAACCATCACCACTCATGAAAGGTGAGACTGGAACACAGCCCAGGGCACAGTGGTGGTCATAGCATTTCTTTTTGATTTGCCAGTTTTCCCGTATATTGTACACGGCCCGACCAAGATAAAAACCCACAATATAATATTTTATTTGACTGCCTTTAGCTTTGATTATGGCACACATTCGCCGTGGCATCATTTCAATAAGCTTATGCAATTTCAAAACATTTATTTACATCTTTTTTCGGGCATGTAACATTACTGAACATTGGCCTCATCAGCTCAAACAAGCTTATACTGTAGGCACTAGGCAGGATGGGTAATCACTTCACCAGCCTCTGTGATGCTGTGACCAATCTGGAACATAGTCAATGTGGATTAATCAAAACGCATGACCTTTTACCATTGAAACACGGTCCAATCTTTATGTGACCCACTGCATCAATTATGGTTAAAGAACTTCCTGTTCATGCAGTTGTGGACTTTTTTTTTTGTTTGTTTGTTTATTGGCCTGACTGTGTATATCTCACATAGTCTAGAACAGAAATGCACTAATTACACGAGATATAATTACATCCTTACACCCAGTGGTCATCTGATGTTGTTATTAACAGATGTTAGGTTAATATCCATGATTTAGTTTTTACACATTTAAAGTGCTAAGAAATATAAATATACCCTAAACTCTGAGCACTTAGCACTTACCAACTGCACTACTGTTGAGCACTTTACCTACAGTGGCAGAAAAAAATATACAATTTTTTTTTAAAAATCATCAAAAAAATGGTTATGCAATCAAGTACTATCTCCTGTGTGTGTCATGTGACTAAAACAGACAGAAAAGAAAACATGGAATGTCTAAAAGCACTGTTTTTGTCAGTAC
>JAPTGZ010000014.1:7104467-7114682 GCA_029814645.1 Fowleria isostigma
TAATTTCTTTGCAACATTAGTTTAAGTCACAGTAGTGTAAGTGACAAACTTGATGCATTTTATGTTTTAATGCACTTCAAGAGATGTACTTTATGTTAAGTGTATGTATTGTATGTAACACTGCATCTGACTAATTATTTCAAAAACAATCAAATGGAAAAGTTGATTTCAGTCATATAGGTTTGACCTAATGTGTCCTTTCAATTTGTATTGTATGATTTACATTTACATCATCTCTATTTTTTCTTTGTTAACTGTGTAGAATATTGCGATATATCACAGTGTCATGATATTTGAATTTCCCTCGGGATTAATAAAGTATCTATCAATCTATATCGTTATACTATCGTATTGTGATGCAAGTATCATAATACGTATTGTATCGTGAGGTTCTTGTCAATACTCACCCCTATTTCACATTGTATTATACTGTAAACATTTAAAATGATGTTTCATAATAACAAAAAACTTTAGAAATTAAACAAGAACACAAAGTTTTATCCAAAAAAAAAAAAAGGAAGCCACTTGTCTTTCTTTAGGCACACTCACATGATCATGATAAATATTTACCTGAGTTGAGAGGACCTGGCAGTGTTCTGTTTTGACATAAAGTTTTATTTTTCTAAAAGTATTGCCTCTCTGTAAATAGCTTCAACTTGACATGTAACCTGGCAGACTTCATATTAAGAAGGAATAATTAATAACATCAGAGAAAGAAAACTGCAAGCATTTTTAAGATCTTAAAGTAAAATTCAAGCACTTTCCTCACCTTGAAAACAACATTGAAAAGCGTGTGTAGGTTTCTCATTTGCTGAGGTCATTGTTGTTCTCGATAGTTCTCCGTTCAGTTGGGGTTTAAGTACTGTTGTTCTGGACTATAAGTCACACTTTTTTTTCCTAGTTTGGCTGGTCCTGTGACTTATACTCGCTGCGACTTATATTTGTTAAAATATATAATTTCACATGTTCTTAAATGTGATTTTCACACTGACCGACATGACCAAGGAGTAAACTACCAGTATCTGCTACACCAGTTTGTTCTTTGGTGGTTTCATTCTTCTTTGTTGGTGTTTTTTTCTGCAGACCTCCTCCACCTCTACGAATGTGCATTTGTCTTCAATGACGGAGAAAAATAGTGATTGCGCACTGGGGCGCAGCAGAATGGGGAACTTTATCCGGACATTGAAGTTTCAGACATTTGTTTTGACTTCGTGGAGGAGGTCACGTAACCAGAACTCTTTAGCTCTGTGGCTAATGTTGTAGCAATGCTATGTTAGTGTCTGCTTCAGCCTCGGCTCTTCGGTTAGCTATGCCGTAAACAAAGACGCAAAACCACTAAACCACTAAAACCCACAAATGGATCCTCCCTGGTCCCAGACACATGGAACTGCTTAACATGGTAGAGATCGGGGACTCAATTAGCTGCACAGCTAGCTGGTTGCGACATATACTCCGGTGCGACTTATATATGGGTTTTGGGGTGTTTTTTTTTTTGTTTGTTTGTTTAATTTTTCTCCTTCTTCATGATCCATTTTTTGACTGGTGCGACGTAAACTCTGGTGCGATTTATAGTCCAGAAAATACGGTAAGTAAGTTTTATTTGTAGAGCACTTTTCACAGACAAAGGTCACAAATTGTTTTACAAAGAAAAATACCATCAAAAACATTTAAAATACAATTAAAATGCAACACAGTAAATATAGTCAGTTTGTGGCAGCCTTAAATCAGGATTAAAATGCCTACTTAATAGAGGTGAGTGATGGCAAGAACCTCACGATACAATAAGCATCACGATACTTGAATCACGATACAATAGTATCAGGATATGTCATGATATCACAATATTGTGATATATTACAGTAGTCTACACAGTTAAAAAAACAGAGATGTAAATAATAAATCACACAATAATTCACAAAATTGAAAGGACAAATTAAGTCAAAACTATTTGATTAAATACAACTTTTCAATCTTATTCTTTTTGAAATAATGAGTCAAATGCAGTGTTACATACAATACATACACTTAACATAAAGTGCATCTCTTAAAATATAAAGTGCATTAAACATAAAATGTATCAAGTTTGTGACTTACACAACTGTGAATTAAACTAATGTTGCAAAGAAATTATTTCTGTTTTTCCCCCAAAAAAATCAATTTTAAGGGTTGAAATACTGATGTTATATTGGAGGTCAAAGTATTGCAATATATTGCTGTATCAATATTTTTTCCACCTCTACTGCTTAAACAAGGATGTTTTAAAATGCTTAATCAGTCCAGTTGAACCGAGAAGAACTACCAAGAATAACACTGAAATTCAAGGATTTTCAAGAATTTCAAGCACATATATAAACCCTGAAATAAAGATGGCCTTTACACATTGTGGTCATTTAGTTTTGTGCAGTCAATTTGCATGTCACTATATTATATTTAAGCTGCTTTTGTCATTGAGTGTATGAATAAATATGGCAACAAAGCAACTTTTGTGGACCTTTGTTTTTTTATTCTGAGCTTCTTTTCACTGCAAATAAAACCAACTGCCTTGTACAGAACGGACGTAATGTCACAACGGTCGACTTGCGTACAATTCAGGGTGACTGGAAACACAAAGAATACACAGCACAATGAACTCAAGGTCAGCGTCCACAGTCGCACGCCAAACAACCACGCTTTACTCGTTGTTGCATTAAATTTGACAGCTGGGTAGGTACATCTCAATCTCCATCTCCGTCGGAATTATGCAACGCCGAGTCAGAAAAAAACCTGACATGTTGCGTTCAAGTGAGTGATTTAAACACTGATTTTTTTTGCTATAGTTTTACTTGAGGTTTCTTTGAAGAACGGAACATCACTCGCAACATGATTTGAGAAACTAGCGACTGAGTGGATTGAGAAAACTGAGTTACAGGCTTGTTTGTTTACTGCGTCTCACAGAGCACCGTATGTTGCAGGTTAGAGATCGACTCACTTCTGTGACCTAATTTGATGCATTGTGGGAAGAAAAAAGGAACAAAATCACTGCAGAAAGCACCTACTTTTTCCCCCTCTTGTGGTAAGTATTGTCATCCGGTAGATGTAGTGCCACGAATCTAAACAAAGACAAATAAGAAATAAATGAACCTAAATCTATAAAGAACAGATGTGGCCATTCCACAGCACCGGGTCTGGAGTGTATCGAGTGTAATAGAGTAATTTCACCAAGAAGTACAATTACGTCGCTTCACTATTGAGGTTCGGGATTTTGCTCAGGCATAGTAAGAGGCAGAGCATCCCCGTTGCCATGGTAATTAACTGTCACCTCTATGCACCGTTTAACTGCTCTGCTTCATTTCATGGATGCATTATGTTCAGTCAATGTCACCTTTTTTGTTCCACAAAGTTATCTGTTCTGAAGTTATTTTTCATCCCATGAGGAAATTATCTGTTGGCGTGGACCAGATTTTTGTCATTGTAACAAATGCACATGGCACCTTTTTTTGGCTTGATAGCGTACTTATTATCTGAGGGTCTGACTTGTGGGAAAATGATGTTCATCTTTCTCCATAGACGACTGTTATTATAAATGTTAGAGTTTGTTTGCTAGCCGCTGTGTCTCTTAGAGGAGTTGCCAGAAACTAAACGTTGGATCCAGACAGATAAGTAGTTAACAAATTCTCCCACAAACATCAGTAACGTCGCTGCTTATCTCACCGAGTTGAGTTGATTTCTCTGTTGCCGCTGTGACTCTTGTGAGTTTCAGAGGTTCTACCGGTGCAGGATGTGCATCGGTCTTAAAACTGGTCAGGATGTGCCTATATGTAAATCCTGTTGGTTTCATTTTTATCACCATGCATCAAGAGGCGTCAAAAGTATTCACATTCATTTCTCAGGTAGAAGTTTACATACTAAGGTTTAAACAGACTTCAGTGTATGCCACTTGGCAGCCATTTATCGGCTTTGTAGAAGGTATGGTAGCTACTGACATATCTGTGTACCTTTTTACTTATTTTTATTAATTTATTTATTTTTAATTAATTTATTAAACATTTTCTTTCACCATATATATTTATTTATATGTATGTGAAACTACAAATATGTACATGTGCATACAGGCAGTCCTCGGGTTAGGCGGTACTTGACCTACGCTATTTCGACTTTACAACAAGTCTCGTCCGCTATTTTTTCTCCAGTCGCCTTTTTGTCTCCAGTTGCGCCATAGTGTAGAATGTCTGTGTTTGTGCTCCATAATTTTCTCGGTATCCTCGCCTTTTTTACCCTCCTTTTTCGCATCATGGCCCCAAAAAAGAAAGCAGGATCTTCTGGCGATGCTGGTCCAGCCAAGAGGAAAGCCATTATAATGGAGACGAAGCTGGATATCATCAAAAGGTCGGAGAAAGGCGAGACGCCAACGAACATCGGTAAAGCCGGGGGGATATTTAAGGGTAAAATCAGATTTATGTGGAAATTCGGGTTACGCTGCCTGCATAGGAACGGAACTCGTTCGTAACCCGAGGACCGCCTGTATTTTCTAAAATGTTCATTAATGTGCATTGATCCTCCTTTCTCAAATTAAATAAAAAATTTTAAAAAAGCTGGGTTAGCTTTTCTTATCCACAGAAGCACACTCACTTAGCCAGTGAATGCTAATAGGCTACATGCTAATAGGCCACACTTTAAGCTAAAGAGTTACACTCCAGTTGGAAAAAGTACTTTGCTTCCTTAGGACTACCTTCATGCTGAAAACATCCATAGCACTACAGAGACAAGTAGAACAAACATCTATCTCCGACTGCTGATTTAACAATCTCAAAACTTGTCTACATATTTTTAAAAAAAACAGCGACATTTAGACTTTCCCTCCTGTTTTTTTCTCTCGATGTTAAGCCAACACTTAACAGTACATCTACTTTCACTTTCACAAACATAAAGCTGATCCAGATTTCAAGCGGGAACATTTGTACGCCAACATTACACTTCACTTTCAATATAAAACAAAATAAAATACACCTACTTCATTGGACATTACAGTTTTTTTTAAACTAATTCCTAGGTACTTTTAAATATTTTAAACCTATTACATTATTAAAAAAACAGTATTTTAACACATTTAAGCGACATTTAACTTATTCATGCTTTTATCCCTTTTAACTGTAAATAACACCATGAACTTCTACTTGTTTTATGTTCACATTTTTATCTGGGTTACAACTATACAATAATTATAAAATTTGTGTAGCATATGAATATTATTAAATAACATGTTTCCACACTGTATATTCATAATAATCCTTGATAATTAGCATCTTTTTTTATGTTATTTTGTGGAGGATTTTCCTTTTTTTCTTCAAAATTTTCCCTTTCTCCCTCAACTTTGAAAATCACTGCCCTAGTCTTCCTGTTTCAGCTGCATACACGCCCATTAAAAATGAATACATTTTAATACAATATAAATGTATTACAGAACCATATATGTGTACTATTGAGCATAAACATGTGTTTCATGGAGCCAAAAAGTCAGATACAATAGATTGCATACAAATATGACACTATGTGTATACTTCTCATCCGACCACAGTCAAATTCACTGTAATTGGATGGCATGATTTATCTGGGTAGTTTTTTTTATTTGAACCATGACTGAAATGAGTGAAATCAAGCTGAAATAAAATAGGAGTAACAAGGCTATTTTTTAACATGTAAGGAGTAGAGGGTACACATAATTGCATGAAAATGTAAAAAGTCAGCTAAAAAATAATTACTCCAGTAAAGTATAGATAGCCAAAATTTCTACAATGAAGGTAACAAAGTATTTGCACTTAGTTACTTGACACCTCTGCCACATATTATATAATATTATCAGCACTTGGTTAATTCATTCCAAAATGATTTTACATCATCTACATGGTAAAGCACACTCTGCTCACCACATTATTTTTGGGTCATTATAAAACTATGGAAAGACAAAATAGTATATGGCGGGCCGCCACAGTCTATATCATTAATGGGAAACACTGTCTTTTCCTAAGTGGCATATTCTGACACAGGCTGCAGCACATACAGACACATCTCGAAATGAAACCAAAATACACTAATGCAGACTCTAAGCACTTTTTATTACACGGATTCCATTATATTTAACCTCCGCAATATATCAAATTAACTCAACTGATCCAAGTTTTTGTTACGCTGACGTGTAGAAAATTGCCTAAAACACATCATTTGTATTCTTCTTCTTCAACAGAAACTAAAAATACAACCTTTTTCTTTTGATATACATATATTATAAGAGTAAGTTGTTAAAGCAAGTTTTTTCTTTAGGTGAAGTAGCCAGAAAACAATTGAAATCCTAAATAATTCATAGTAATGAGAAGAAGAAGTAGGAATTTACCTGAAATGTACTCGCCAATAGAAAACATAGCTGCATATACCATTTGTCAGTCAATATTATAATAATAGTTGATAACAATCAGCATTGAGTAATTATAAAATTTATCGCAATCCAATTTTTATAGTTTTTTTTCACTTGATCCTCATTCTTTGTGACCTCTAATATTATTTCTCTGGGAATCTTTCATATCTGTAATGTCAATTTAAAACTGATGTAAGAAATGAACTATTTCTAACTGAAATGTCATTGAATTTGATAGATTATTGAAAATCATCTGCAAATCCCAGCTCCAAGTACAATGCAACATTTAAAATTTACTTCTATTTTTTGTATTTAACACTGGAGGTAGACTGCTCAAAATGTAAAAAACATTATTCAACCATCAAAAGTCAAAAACAATGGTTATGCAATGAAGTACTAACTCCTGTGTGTATCATGTAACTAAGACAGAAAACATGGAATGAATAAAAGCACTGTTTTTGTCAGTACAATGTCATATGTAAGAACTGATGTGATTTTGGTTATTATCAAGAAAGTCATGGAAATGAATAGATGTCAGCTCTGAAATTATAATTCTGTATGTATATTTCTATCTGCACATTTTTTATGTATACTTGATGTATATTTCAATGCATATTGTTTATGTAAAATTCTCTATGTATATCGTGTTTAGAGCAAATTCTTTAAGTATATCTGTGTACATATAATAAAATGTATATAATAAATATTGTACATGAAGTGCACAAGCTCAAAATAACAATAAAATGAATGAAATCAAACTCTTATGAGCTTTTTTTTGTTTCGTTTCATTATATTTGTCCAAACAAATGTACCTTTAGTTGTACCAGACATTAAAATGAACAAGAAATTGAAGAAAACATAGGGTGGTTTAATATTTTTTTTCTACGACTCTATATAAGACATTTAATAAATCAGTACAGAAAACCTGAAATTATTGTAATGAAATATTTTAGTGAAAATGTGATTCAAAACTGTTTCGAAAAACCGCACCGTTGCCATTATGAATACTTTACATAGACCAGTATTTGATTTCGATTTGTCACATCTCGAGTCTGAAACAGGCTTTACGTATACTACCCCCTAAAGTCAGCTGAAGATAATCATATATGAAGTTTTATCGATCCTCAAAGTCATGTTACAAAAGGCATGCTAATGACCTCGGAGCCACCTGCGAGATTTAATCAATCCAAAGGAATGGTTTCGTCCATATCTATTTCTACCTTGGTCTTTCCTGCAGAGGTGCTACAGTGCTACTCAGCCCTATAATGAAAGGCCCCCTAGCACCCTCTCTAGAAATCATTACAATCTCCCTCTCCCTCTAGGGTCAGTAAACTAATAGTCATTCACCTGTGTGACAGGAAATCTTTTCCAAGTTGCCATTGGGGGCCAGTAGGATTGTGTTTAAGGTTATAGAGTTGAGTCTAGTCGGAGATTACAGTTTATTTTTTCGGACGGACCCGTTTGATGAAATGTGTGTCAAAAGTAAAGTGTTTTATCACCGATGCAAAGACTGAAGAAGAGGTACGAGTGCATAACTTGCTAATTAACTCTGTTTCTGAAACTGGCAAGCCTTGAGACAACACAGTAAGGACAGTTTTATAAATACCCGATTGAACACATTTGTAAAGAGACCCTGTACATCATCCACTTGTGCCTGTGCCTGCGTATGGCCTCCAGTGATTTTTATGACCACAGTCGTTTCAGTCCACCGTTGGCTCGGAATCTGTGTGTATTTCTCAAAGGGATGGCCCATATTCTTTCAAAAGACGGGGAGGGAAAAAAAAAGCTTGAGGGTCTCTTTGGGCTATTTTAAGACTTTTCTCTGCAGTATTTAAATCTTAAATGAAAGGAAACCCATAAAGTGAAGTGTACCAACAAAGGTGCGAGACGATGAAGTGAATTCCCTTTTGAGTGTCCTCAAAAAATTCCTAAAAGACCGGGGTCATTAAAAAAAAAAAAAAAAAGCAAATATAATGCAAGAGCAGATCTACAGGGGGTCCCATTGTAGAGCCTAACCCCCCCCAGCTGCCCCTTTAACTTTATGTTCTAAAAACTATAATAAACAAAAAAATAACCAACAAATCAGGACTATTCCCAAAAGCCTCTTGAAGTATTGAAATAAGAGATGAATTCACTAAATGGATGGATGGAGCAGGGCTGGTTCTAGCTTTGTGGGGACCCTAAGCAAGAAGTTGTTTGGGGGCCCCTAGTTTGTTAAACTATGGGATGAACAGGTTCTTAACTCTTCAGATGGTCAATTAAGATGCCACAATTTATTCCACTTCATGAGCGAAACAGGCTACAGTCAAAATTAAACATCTTAAGTTAATTCCACTCAGGCAAGTTAACCCATAAAGACCCAGCCCTACTTTTGTGTCAAATCCCAAATAAAATTCTCTATATTTAACCTATTTTAACCCATAAAGACCCAAACATCCACCATCTACCAAAAACCATCTACTGACATAAACTGTTTAATCCCTCTTGATCCACTAATGCATGTAAATAATTGGTGTAAAATACAGTTATTCATCCGATCATACTCATCAGATATGACCCATTTGGACGTCCAGAGGCTCTGTAGTTACCATAGAAACATCATCATCTTCTACAACATTGATTCACCAGTAAAACCAATGGAGTTGGATCAATGACAGTGGATGGACACATTGGGTTTATGTCCAGTTAATGATAGATTTTGGTAAAACAGTCACTTTTTCTTCAGTTTTCTTTGGTTTTTGATAAAATGATCCTTAACCTTGATATAAACTTTTAAGAACATCTATATGATTAGTAAATTAAGTGTTGAAAATACCTGATTTTTACTGAAAAAACACAAAATACATAAGATAAAATTACAATAAATTGCTAAAAAAAAAAAAAAACCACTTAAGGACAATTGAATATAGAGAAAAACAAAGTTGGGAAGTGCCACAAATGTCACACTGGGTCCTTATGGGTTAAACTGATATAAAAAAAACAAAAACAAAACTATAATGCAAGGAAAACAATAATCCTCTACACATCAATAAAACAGAATTTGAATGTTTATGAGAAAAATGTTGACTTTAAAAAAGAAAACACAACACCCACTGAGATAACCTCTTTTTTATGTTATTATAGTGTTTGTTTTGTTTAATACTCTCGCTAATATGAATGATAGGTGGGTAGCTGTCAATCATTCCCATCATACCTGTGGGCATTCCACTACATCACTGTTTGCCAATGTGGTCCAACAAATATGGCCTAATAATGACACAAAAACACCACTGCTTATCATTGAACTTTATTTTATTTAAATTCGAGGTTTATTTTGTAAAGTATGAATGTAATAAACACATGAGATAGCCACAGCTAACAAAAGGACATTTTAATTTTCCCCAGATGAGGCTGAACATCCAGCTTTGGGGGCCCCTGGTGGGCTTTAAGTATTCACCTAGTTTGCCTAAAGCAAGAAATGGTCCTGGGATGGAAAGATGGAGAGAGTGACAGTAGGAGGTCAGAGGATCCATTATTATTTCATCAGGAGCACATGGTATGGTTTTATTTTCCATATAGATCCCAGTGCAGTGACAGAACATGGTACACAATAAAATAACATGTTTTTACTAAAAGCCTCTCTTATGAGGTTAGATATGTAAAGCTTTACATGGATCTTATTTTTATCTGTAATAATGATAAAACTAAAGATGAAGAAAATTTCTACCCTATTGCATAACAATTCAAAAATTAGTTTAAGAGTCAGTGACTTATAATGGTCGCACCACATGATATTTGATGAAATGGACATCATCGGACAAAGTTTGTTTGTATATTATGAGAGAAAT
>JAPTGZ010000014.1:7234874-7245659 GCA_029814645.1 Fowleria isostigma
GAGAGTGGTTGTTTGTCTCTATATGTCAGCCCTGTGATGAACTGGTGAAATGTCCAGGGTGTACCCCGCCGTCGCCCCTAAGTGGCTGGGATAGGCTCCATGCGACCCCCGTGACCCTAGTGAGGATGAAGCAGGTTCGGAAAATAAATGAATGGATAAATAAATCAATCATTTAAATCCATCTAACCCTGTATGTCCTATGGGTTACTGCTGTGTCTTTAGTGTTCGTTCAATAAATGTCATCAATGGAATGTCGACTCTGCTGTTGTCGAAGGCATGTCTTTCTTGAAAGGTACCACATTTTGATCCTTTGCTTCTAAAATATTCTCTCTAAACATGTCATCCTGGCTTCATCCTGGACAGCGCTGTGTTTCTTTTGTCCGATCTGAAGAAAGTTTCATCTAAGCAAAGCGAAGCGAAGAGGGGTGTGGGGGCGTGGTGGGCAAAACTCAACTTTTTCTGCAACCACTTGTGATTCATCTATTCAAGTAAGCCTGCTTTTAGAGCAGATAGACTCTCCGCTCCGTGACCTTCAGTGGACAAGCATCGGTTTCGGGGCTGTGGTTTTCAGGTCCCCACTGCGTTTGGTGTGGATGCCTGTGGAGACACTAATACCGAAGTGCACGGCTTTAATACGGTACCCTTACCCGGCGCTGAGAATCCTTTTTTCTATTCAACATTCAACCTTCCAGAGGCACTTGGACATTCTTCACCTTGCCGTTCTCGTGACGCGGCGGTGTCCATCTGAAGAGGTAAACGCTGACACCGCTTCGCTAAAGGAAGGGGATACTACTTCGACGGTGTGTGTTTTTGTTTGAGTGCGTTATTTGTCTTTATACCTTTAGTCCAGTTTATTGCCCTAAATGCCTCTAGGGCCTTTTTTTACTCCGGTGCAAACAGTCGTTTACCAAGTCAATACGCCCAGTTAATGTTCAGTCGCAGGAGCCAATATACGGCAGTGATCCATACCGCCGATGTGCTTACAGATCTTGTAATAGCTTAATGTCGACTTGATGTTTTTGTCTCGGTAAGTGCTGTCACTGCAACAAAGCGCATTCGCTGCAGCAGCAGAGCTGTCATAAGGCATGATCTTAAAAAGGGATTATATTTACCTCATCTCCCTCAAACCACATTCATCTGACTGTCGTGATTGGAATATGCTGTTTTTTGTTGGTAGGAAGAAGCTTGCAAATATTTACATCAGCAGTCGTCAAACAAACAAAAAAAGTACATTTGGTTCTTTGAACGTTAATACGTCAGCCTCTTTACGATAATTGAAGTTGATCATGATGTGGTTATAATGTGGTTTAAAATCATACACGTGTCTTTACTTTTGTATCTATTTTTATGTGTTCATCATTTATTTTGATCCCGCCCCCTGAAGGGAGGCAGGGGTATTGTTTTTAGTTTGGTTTGTTAGTTTTGCTGCAAGCATGTTAACAATCTGTTGATTTTATACTAAATTGAGTTTATAGATTGCCAGTGACTCAGAATAGATGTGGTTACATTTTGGGAAAACTAGGTCAAAGTTCAATTTTTTAATGAATTTATAAAATCTTTTTTTCCCCCATTTACTCATAATGGATGAAATTTCTCATGTCTGTAGCAGCAAAACTATTGGTTGAATTTATACCAAATTGGTTTTATATATTTTCAGTGACCCAGAATAGATCTGATTACATTTTGGGAAAAGTAGGTCAAAGTTCACATTTTTTATGAATATTTCAAATCCCCCCCATTTCTTTATAGTGGGCGGAAATTCAATTGTATGTAGCAGCAAAACTACTGGCTGCATTCTCACTGAATTGAGTTTATGGATTGACAGTGACAGAGAATAGATGTGGTTACACTTTGGGAAAACTAGGTCAAAGTTTAATTTTCAATGAACCCCCCATTTACTTATAATGGGCAAAATTTCACATGTCTGTAGCAGCAAAACTATTCCTCAAATTAATACCAAGTTAATTTTATAGATTGCAGTGACCCAGAATTGATCTGATGTTATTATTGCAACAGCAGGTCAAAGTTCAAATTTTTTAGGACTTTTTGTCCCCCCCCCCATTTACATATACTATAATATGTGCAAAGGGGCGGGGTTTGTTCTACTTATTGGGTATTAAATTGGTTCTTTTGTTCTTAATTTGGCATATGATATACAATACTGAGCAAAAGTCTCAGCCACCTTTATCTTTGCTGTTTTTTCAGGGTTGAATTGAGCATACATACTTATTTCTCATTCTGTTTTCTTCAGATACAACAAGCAAATACAAGAAATGTGTACATAACCTTAAAAGATGCACAGAAAACTGAACTCAATGGGTTCTAAAGGCGAGTCACTATGAAATTTGACCTCTGACCCCCTGATAAGAAGCAGCACAAACAAACATCTGACATGCATTGAATGAAACCTGGTATAAAACATCAGAAAAAGAATGTGAGAAATTACATATTTGTCTGAGCAAAAGGGTGAAATACATGGGAAATGTAAAGGGAGGTCACATTAAATTACAACAGCACATCAGGGCCACATAAGAAAAAAAAAAACAAACGCTTGTCACTACAAGAATAAAGTTGTAATACTTTGAAAATAAAGTCATAATATGAGAATAAAGTCATAGCTTTCAAAAAACTCATTAAATTAAAGAAAATAATATACTTTTTAGAGATTAAAGTCGTAATTTTCGAGAATAAAGTCATAATATAATAAGAATAAAGTCATAGTTTAAAAAAAAAACTCCTTATTTAACAAAAATAATGTCATAATTTTATGACAGGGGGATAATGTCCCAGTAATCTGGTTGGTCCAGTTCAACAGAAGTGAAATTACTGCCTCACTTGTTGTGTTTGCTGTAACCGGAAACTCTGTCAATTTTTTTTTTTAAAGTATTGCAACTTTGATCTTATAAATGTGCATTATTTTCATTAAATGAGTTTTTAAACCTTATTCTCATTGTATTATGACTTTATTCTCACTTTAATCTCAAAAAGTACATTTTTTTTTATAAATAATGTTTTTTTTTTTTTTAAATATTATGACTTTATTTTCGTAGTGACAAGCGATTTTGTTTTCTTATGTGGCCCTTGTAAAATACTACCACTGGGTTATAGAAGTGTTTTTACCCTGAAACGTTTGTTTTTACTGCTGTACATACTTACCATAAATCCAAATCCATATGAGTGGTCATTACTTTACTAAACCAGCAAACTTAGGACATGTAGTTTCAGCTAAATCTTTTATAACAGTTGTTCCTTTTAAAGCATCCAACATTTTTTTTTATTTAATTTTTTTTTACAGCAGTTCCTTGAACTCATTAAAGCTACCAACACACAGGTGTAATTGCTATCATGAAAAATGACTTCCTCCCATTGAGGTGTATCAGTTTAGACCTTGGGATACAGTGCATGCCGGTTCATTGGAATGGCCTTGCACAACAAATAAATGGATCAGAGTCATTGTTAATGTTATCAGTAGTACCAGTGCTTTGTCTGCATTTACAAGCCAATATGTCTGCGGTGAAAAGGGTGTAATGCAGGTGTAAATGGAGCCAGTATTGTCCTTAGGTGTCGGTAGTATTACTGTTGCTAGGATAGCAAGTGATGACAAGACTCCTTGGTGCAAGATGAGATTAAAAAAAAGTGTGATATATTTTGTTATGGATAGTTTCTAATATGTTTGCATCTGTAAAATCTACTATTCCCAAGTAGATGATTTGTCCTATTATTCATCCTACCTCCATGGCTCTGGTAGTTTATTGTCACCAATTGTGGCAGTCGAGTCTGAAACAAATATGAACCAAGTTTTTGATTACAGTGAATAAAGAAAAGGAAATGAGATAAAGAATAAAGGTTTGTTTAACAGAAGGTCCAGGTCTGGTTTTATTTTCTCCTTCTGTAGATTATTTTTACTCATGGAAAGGCTTGTTTGTGAAAGTGTTTATTAGAGGTCTCAAAGAAACATAAATTAAATATTGAACAAAGAAACTAAATGATGATTTATCATGTGCTTCCTGCTTTGGAATAGCTGAAGATAGCTACGTGGTACTGGCTCGACTCGACTACCAGGTATTCCTACAGACTGTTTCCATTACAGGATTGTAGCAACTGATAATGTAATAATGGCCAATAACATAATAATTTTGGCCATTTTCAATGTAATAAAGCCAATAATGTAATAACTTGCCAATAATGTAATAAAGTTCTTGAGCCAATAATGTAATAAGTTATTACGTTATTGGTACAGCATTAAAAAATCCTTTGAAATGTAATAACTGCAGCCAATTATGTAATAATACATAAATAGGACTGCATTCCTTGGAAATAATTATTTTTAGTTTTTGTGCCGTCTGCTCATCAAAAATAGATATATAGTGGAAGGATAGTCGTCATATTCATTCATCAAGACCATGTATTATGCAGCACTGTCTCCCCTTCAATATGGTCATAAGAGAATTTAAGAATTATTTGTTGTACAAAATCTATATTTAGAATTTTGTCTATGTGCTTAGATTTGTAAATACAGAATTTTGTGGCAGTGCTCCTGTTGGATGTTGCATGGTCAAATGAATTTACCACATTTATTTCTTAGAAAACATGTTTAATTAGAATTTTTTTTCAAACATTTCTCAAGGGAAAATGCCTCAGTTCTCACTTAAAACTCAAAACTGAATAACTTATTAACCAGCCAATAACGTAATAACTTATAATTGGCAAAATGTTATTACCTTATTGGCTCAAAAACTTTATTACATTATTGGTAAGTTATTACGTTATTGGCCATTATTACATTATCAGTTGCTACAAACCCAAACACATCTGAGCTCTAAAATATTACTTAAACATGGCTACATTTCATCACAGGAACAGAAGAACATACAACATAGAAGGTGTTGTTTCTTACCTAAAGGTCAAAGTGCAGCGTCGTCCTGTCGTCGTATTAAAGCTGCACGTCTAAAACAGTTTAATGGAGTTTCTCTGTCGTATAGTAAAGCACAGACAGGGTTTAGACAGACACGATAAAAACCCTCTGGTCAGATCAGAGGTGCATCTGTATGAATGAATGGAACCACGGTGCATTAAACACAGATCATCTACAGGGCTTTAAGTTCACTCTATATCTGGAGGATAATAAACCTTTTTTTTTTTTTTTTTTTACATCATCATTGTTCCTCCTTATCAAATCAGCAAAAACAGGCCTGTTTTTTTTTCCAAATTAATAAAAAAAATTAAATGAACAAAGACATCGAAGCGTTGTACATTCTGTGTTTGGTAAGCCTGCCCTTTGTGGTGAAATTATTATCATTATTACAATTATTATTACAATCTGTATGTTCTGAAAAACCTGCTCGACAGAATAGAAACACGATAAGGCGAAGCAGCTCGGAAAACCCTCGGGAGAGTTTTACATCTAAACCCAATAAAAAACAAAACAAAACAAAAAACCCTGAAACAATAAATAATATCAGTGTAGTTTATGTTCTTTGTATTTGAAGTAATATACAGCGCTGCAATTAAACGTATCCACTTGGATTTGTTACATTTATTTTGACTGAATCCGACCAGTAGTTTCGTCAGCGAAGATGATGATGATGAAGACACAAAGCCTTCATGGTCTTTTGGCCGGTGAGATAAAAACATATGGTGGTTCCAGTGGTTGAACGGTCACAGATAAACTGATGGATGTTGAAAAGCTCAACCTGAATGGATGAAAAATCGATATAAATGAACCAGTTTTCATCGAACACGTCATCACATCAGTCGAACTCTAACTCTGAGGTCTATTCTTCTGGGCTACGTTCAGACTGCAGGTAAATGCGGTCTAAATCTGATTGTTTTTGTACGTATGTGACCTGTATCTGATCTGTTAAAGACAGTTTGAATAGCACAAATCAAATTTTTTTATAATAATAATGGATTAGATTTTTATAGTATTTTTTAAGGTACTCAAAGTGCTTTTTGTCCATATGAGACTTGTATCGATGTGAATCTAGTGATATTTGACATTTTTAAGGCTCATTTATGCTTCCTTTGTGTATGTAAATAGGTTTGTCTGTTTCTAATGTTGTCATGTGTCACTGCCTTCGTACTTCCATGTGTTCTGTACGCTGGAATGAACGGTTCTCAATCCATCCATCAGAGGGCGCTGCTTGTGATTACTATACTGGCTGAATACCACGAAGAAGAGTAACGTTTTATGAAGAAGACAGGCCGTTTCTCAACACCAAGAATGCAGAGTACGTTCTTGTGACCTCGGTGAGTACGGTCTTGGTACAAACGGTCTCGGAGAACGTACGTCCTAAGAACACAAATCTGTGTGTATTTGGAGCGTCTGCACTTGTGAACTTTAACCCCGTCTCTGCTGGGTTTCCCTCAAATCACCACATTGTCACTGGTTTTATTTCAGTGCATTAGTACTAGTATTTAAATGTAATTTATTAGCAAAATAAAAAAATAGAAAAATTGAAAAATCAAGGACGCATGAAATAAACTAGAAAAGCACTCTGACAGCGCAGACCTCCGCCAAGCATGATAGTTCCTCCCATATTGTGACTCACACCAAAGTACTGAACCGAATTAGCTCATTTGAATGGGAGTAAAATGTCAGATCACTCCCAAAATGTAATCAATTATTTCTTGTGTCATTTCCATCATTTTCTGAAAATTTCATCAAAATCTGTCAAGTAGTTTGTGCATAAAGTTGCTAACAGACAGACAAACAGACAGAAGATAAACACCGGCACCAGTGTGCACTGAATGGCAGAGGGAGGGGGGCCCCTCCCCCCTCCTGCTCTGCCTGTGAGTGGCAGGGGGAGGGGCCAGGCACTGAAGAAACAGAGAATGGAGTGAGTAATGAACGCATTTGAATGAGAGTCCTGACCTCAACCACATAGAACACCTTTAACAAATTAGAGTGGAGACTGAGAACCAGGCCTTCTGGTCCAACATCAGTGCATTATCTCACAAATGTGCTTCTGGAAGAACGGTTCAAAATTCCTATAAACACACTCCTAAACCTTGTGGAAAGGCATCCCAGAAGAGTTGAAGTTGTTATAGCTGCAAACGGTGGACCACCGTCACATTAAACCTATGGATTAAGATTGGGATGTCACTAAAGCTCACATGTGAGTCACAGCAGGTGAGCGAATACTTTTGGCAATATCGTGTATATGATAGAACGCCACTACAAACAGAAGCTCCTCCCACTGCTACTAAGACCAAAGTTTTCATGACATTGACATTTATGTTTAATAAATAATAAAAAGAACCAGGTAGTTTGGTAAAATAAACGTGTTTTCATTCTTTCTTTATAATATGTCAAACAAACACAACGCCACAGTCACACTGTCCAACTTTACAGTCAAATTGTTTTTCATCAAATTCTTTATCTTCATCAGGTGATTTTATTTAATCTTTGTTTCATATCATGAGTCTGTATCGTATTTTGTATTGTTTCACGAGATAACTCTTTTGTTGCATTTATACATTTTGTTTATTTTTCAAAACTGTCACATATTTCGTTAGTTCAGCCGACTCACCAAGCCCCAGCGGGTGGGTTGGTGCCGTGGCATTTAAGAGTAGCACTAAGTGCATCTTGGGAATTATTTCCCATCAAGTCTACTGGAGTCACCAACCAGGTCATCCTTGGTTTATGCTAGCTGACAAGAACAACATGGTAAATGGTCTGCACTTATATAGTTCTTTTCTACACATTAATGATACTCAAAACACTTTAAATACAAGCCTCACATTCCCCCACTCATATGCCAGCCAATATCAGACCTCACTGGGAGCAATTTAGGGTTCAGTGTCTTGCCCAAGGACACTTTGACATGTGGATAGTTGGAGGCGGGATTTAAACCGCCGACCTTTCGATCATTGGACGACCCGCTCTACCACCTGCGCCACAGCCGCCCGTATGCAGGTATTCATGTGTTCTTGGTTTACGTGAACTTTGAATTGAACAATACTTGAGTCGTGACTGATGACGTTTCACGAAAACACGAGAACAGACAGGAACGCATATTGAGAAACGGCCAAAGTCAATAATATTAACAAACATGGCGACGACACAGGAGGTTTTACTAACGTGGATACTAATGTTAATACTGAGAGAAGTACTTATAAAAGTTTTGGTACTTTTTCATTAACTCACACAGTGGCTCTTATTCTGTTCGGATCTCAACACTGCCTCCACTGCCTCCTGGTGGTAATGTTTTGTTTCATTCATCTGGGTACGCATCCACAAGCTTCCAGAATCCTGACAGAATGATGCATGTAATGTACGTAGAAGATGACGTACAGACACAGAACGCTCTGCCTGTATCCATCTGCATCTTTAAAGTTTAGCATAAATAAACCCTTAATGTGGAATATGAACGAGTACACAAAAAAAAGCAGATTTCAACCAAAAATCTGAACTGTGCCTGAAGCCCTGCTGTCTGAACGTAGCCAAAGATTGTCTGTTTTAATGCGTTCCCCCTTGGACGCCTACTAGGAACAACCTATATATATGTTGGTAGTTCTACCCATGGGACAGTTTGTCTTTCTGGTGTGTTTTTTTTTTTAATTTTATTTCAGTAGCTACAATCACAACTTTGCTAAACTGCTGGGAAAACCATTCAAAATGTATTATCACTTATATATATATGTGTGTGTGTGTGTGTGTTTTTTGAAAATAAAAAAAAATTAAAACAGCATATAAGGGTCTCATAATAAAAACAAATCACTTGTCGCTACAAGAATAAAGTCATAATATTTCGAGAAAAAAGTCACAACACAGAGAATAAAGTGGTAGTTTTTAAAAAAACTTGTAATATTTTGAGAATAAAGTCGTAATATTACGCGAAGAAAGTCATAATATTCAAGAGTAAAGTCATAATATTACAAGAATAAAGTTGTAGTTTAAAAACTTGATAATAGTATTGTGCTTTTATGAGTTGTAATATTTTGAAATTAATTTGACGGTCAGAGTTTCCTCTTACAGCGAACGCAACAACTGAAGCAGTAACTTCACTTATGTTGAACTGGACCAACCTTATTCTCATAATATTATTCTTGAAATATTATGAGTTTTTTAAAACTCCAACTTTATTCTTACAATATTATGACTTTATTCTCAAAATATTAGGAGTTTTTTTAAAACTATGACTTTATTCTTGTAATATTATGACTTTATTCTCATAGTGATTTATTTTTCTTATGTGGCCCTGATACGCCGTTGTAAAAAATAAAGAATTAGAAAAAAAAATGAAATCAAAAATAATTCAAAAACTAAAAATGTAAATTAAAAAAGTTAAATAAATAAAGAAAAAATGAAATAAAGAAAAAATAAAGGTTTTTTAAAAACAAATTATCTAATCCTATTGGTTGTCCTAGTATGGGTTGCGGTCACCTCACCACAGCATCTGTTACATTTGAAAAAACAGAACCTGTTCTAATGGTCGTCAATGGTCATGTCGTTAGTGAAACAACTCAAAACTCACCATCGTCTTTATGGGGAAAGAGTTAACAAACTGACTGTTTCCTGTCAAATGCAACAGAAGCTTCTATCCTGACAGACATGAATTCATAACTATGTACAGCGCCGACCCAGCGGTAAACCTCCACCCACTCATCAGTCTGAGGTCACAGAAGCACACACACTCTATGAACCGTCGTTTCCTCCCAGGTCGGCGAAATTCAAGGAGGATCTGAGCGTGTGTGAAACTACTTTCTTCCGTCTGTAACATTCACGGAGCTACAAAAATCAGCAAGCAGAGTCTGAGGCAGAATCCGTGGAGATAGACGCTGGAATGGAGGAAACTGGGACATGAACCTGAGAACAGGTTCATCTCTCAGCCAAAGATAAGAAATTCATCTTTGCGTGTTTATCAAACGCAGGCATCCTGGAGGATTGCACTGGTCCTGAAAATAGGCAGATGAAAACGTCTTGGAACATCCTGTCAGAACCGTCCCTCCATCCGTTTTGGGATGCAAACGTCGCAGTGTAGCTGCTTATTCCGGAGCCAAACACGAAGGCATCATGAGCTAAAAAATCACAACCAAAAACGTCAAAACCGTCACCAAAGAGGACATCTGCAGCGGAACTGGACGAAGACTTCCTTTAGAGTTAAGACCTGTGAAGAGGACGGAAAAGACCAGGATTAAACCGAGATAAACCAACTGTAAAACACATGATTACATCTGCAGGGTCCCTCTGGGTCTGCAGGTACAGACCACTTTTATTGTGTTGTATCTAAAATTGTCTTTTATTGAACTCTGACGACTCTGACCTTTAGAATATTTGGCTTTTTTACAGTTTAGTCAAAGACGATCCGAGTAAAGTGGGAATATTCTAACATTGTCTGCACTGATAAAAACATTAATAACTAAAAAAATAACCAATTAAAGCTGAAAGTTTAGTCATGTGTTTCACTGTGACCTGATGGCATTTGTTCTTCAACATATAACTCATGTTTGTTTTTACATGCCTTACACTAGACCAGTGGTTCCCAAACTTTTTAAAGTGCAGTACCCCCTGAAATATACTTTTTAATCCAAGTACCCCCAACTCTCACTTTAACATTTCTGATTGGAAAAAATGAGGCAAAATTTGTTCCTGTCTCAAAGGTGTCAATGACATGACGCCTAAATATTCTGTCCGGATGTATTTTTATAAAGTTAAAAAAGGCTTGAATGTACAAAAATATACAATCTATATGTAGTATTATCACTTCACCTTTTCAAAAATCAGGAGTTATTTGACATTTTTCTGTAATTTAAAGTGTCAAAATATCATGTGGTGCGACC
>JAPTGZ010000014.1:7310725-7322876 GCA_029814645.1 Fowleria isostigma
GGTGGGAGGAAACCGGAGTACCCAGAGAAAACCCACGCAGACACGGGGAGAACATGCAAACTCCACACAGAAAGGTCTCACCCATCGACTGGTGTTGGGATCGAACCCAGGACCTTCTTGCTGTGAGGCACAAGTGCTAACCACTACACCACCATGTCGCCCGGTTAATTAGTTAATAATCTAAATTGTTCATGTGTGTGAATGTGACAGTGATTGTTTGTCTCCATATGTCAGTGACCCTAGTGAGGGTAAAGCAGGTTCAGAAAATGAATGAATGTTTGTGAATGGAGGCGTGTCTCAATGAGATGCAGAGTAATGGGATGCACCTCTGTTTGGGAGATCCTTACCGCAATTTGCAGACCACTAGCAGGTGAGCATTGAGCAGCACAGTGGCTAACCATCTTTGATCACAACGGTAAGGTGCATGTGGCATGAACCACAGCACGGATGGATACCTTCTGACCCGAAACCATGTTGAACGGCATGCCCCCCCCCATTAAACAAAATCACTGTAGTGTTAGCCAAGTTCCTTTATGTGTATCCGTGTTTGATAAATATTGACGGTCCATTTGAAACTCTTACAGTTTCATATTTATTTTCATGATAGGATTTTTTCCTGTTAACTGGATTTCCTGTTTTTCTGACTTTAAACTTTCCTCAAGTTGCCTTTTGGGACATACATGCATACATCTGTACATATCATACTTGCCTATAGAGCGGACTTATTACAATCTCATGTAAAACTAACAATATGATAATAATTATATTAAAGCAAACAAAGCACTGGTATCGGAACAATATCAGTATCAGCAGATATCCAGATTTAGGTATCGGGATTGGAAGTCAAAAAATGTGGATTAGTGCATCCCAAGCACAAACTTGACTATGCACACTACATGTTGAAGCAGTTCATTGCAGCCATGGATATGGGTAAAATATTCATCTTTGTTACCATAAATTGCTTTTTGTTCTCAAAAAAGTATCTTTACTGTCATAGATGTAAGATAATTAAACATTTCCTATTTTTAATTGGAAATATATTGTCTCAGGGAGCAGTCTTGTGGATTTTATTTGTGCTGTTCAAGCAAAAGTAAGTCATTTTTAATTTGCACCACAAATTATTCAAAGAAAAGCAGAAAGTATTGGTACAGTGTTGATGTTTCTTTCAATAAGTTATAATTAACTGATCAACGGACTCCACCCTTATACTGTCTCGCCCAATCCTATGTTGACAACCATTACTAGGGTGCGGAACTATGACAAACAACAATGAGTAAGATGTGATGCGGTGTGTGTCTATGGAACCTGTAATTCTAAAGTACATATCCTTAATATTTGGAAGGAGGTGTTATCTTCCACCCATTCACAAAGACTAAAACTCAACTCCACAGATGTCTGCACTGGAATAAACACTGTGACAGACCCACTACTAACATCTGTGAACCATGTTATTTGCAGCTAGCTGGCCGGGTTGTTTTAGCTTTCACTGTTCAGGCTGCTTTAGCTTTAGCTGTGGGAGCACACCCACACACTAGCTGGGCTACATTTGTTCCAACAGCGAAACACATCCATCCACACACCAGTGTTCTGGTATCATGTATGGGGACATGGCTCAGGTTGGAGCCAGGGTAGACTGGCACCCTGGCAGAGCCACATTAACTAATTAGCTAAGCTACAGTAGCTAAGCTAACTAAGTGTGCATCTGTCTGCCACATGGACAGCCATGCCACGCCACACCACTGGAACACCTAGAACCAGTGTTGGAATACCTTGAATCACAGCACACCCATCCACACACCGGTTCACCGGCCTCGGTCTGAGCTGTGTCCCCATCCACTCTAAAGTAAATAATGTGGGCGTGGCTAGCTCTTGGCTGCATATTTCAGTCACTCCTCCCTCAATCTTGATGAAATCTTGGTGCCGTTTCTCCAAAAAGCATCACTGACACTTGAACATACATCTGCCCATGCCATAACAATCAATTTTGACAGAGTTTCAGAAAACATGCAACAATAAATAAGAATGCATCGCATTTTCAATGCAATGGAGAGATTCTGAAAGGTGGTCGTACATAGCAACAGTAACTAAGGGGGCAGGGCCCAGCCAATCAGTCAATTGAAGCACTGTTACAATGTTGTTGTAACAGTGGGGGAAGGGCTGGAGATTTTTCATCCTCCAAAGGGAGGCCTAACAGAAAAAGATTGAGAACGACTGCCGTAAAGTCTTATATATTGTTGTAAAGCACAGGATCCCATCTTACTGATGCCATTTGAACTGTGTGGATAGCAAATGGTTCAGGCGTTACTGTAATCTGAATACTGTAAAGTACAAAATGCAGTTAAGCCAGGGTATACATATGTTTACCAACTAGAAAAGCTATTAGGGCAGCCATTAGCAAAGCAAGAAAGCCTATTTATGTGACACATTTTACACATTTTCCTGTTCTGCAGAGAGCTTGAATGTATCTCAGACATATATCAAAAGGAGCAGAGTCGTTCTCGCTGTAAAGAGGACATTCATTTTCACTGTTGCTCGTGCACTTGATGTGTGATTGCGTTCTTGTGTCTGTAAATGTAGGTAAAGGTAATTATGACGGCGCTGATAATCCGTAGAGAGAAGCATTCAACAACATTAAACTCTCATTTCAGATAAATGACTGCACCTGGAGTAAGCAGTTCTCACTTGAACAGTCCTCAAGACGTGCTATAACTAGATGTTACGCTGTTGAGCCTCACCAAGGTCACGGTGATCTCAAGTGTTTCAGTTAAAAAAAAAAAAAAAAAAAGAAAAGACAATTGGGATGCTTTTTGAGACTTGAAGATGTTTCGCCTCTCATCCAAGAGGCTTTTTCAGTTCTAACTGACAGGTGAGGAGTTTGTGGAGGTATTATACTGAAGCATAATTACCTGCAAATGTGTGCAAAAAGACAGCCAGCTGAGAGGCCTGGTTGATTGTTAACTAATGACTTGTCTGCATTTCCAGTCCATGGAGTAAAACACTAAGACTTTTCAGCCATTAATATCTATGAACTCTCGGCTGGCTCTGTTGGAATAAGCATAATACCAGATGAGTGTTACCATCAGCATTCTCCTCCCCTCTGCTCTGTTACCATTTTCAACTTACCTTAAACTCGAAGCTGCAACTAAAATGAAAGTTTTGATTCAAAGTCATTTTACGCGCTAGTTAATTTTACAGGACTTTTTAAAACTGCAACTCACACATATTGGCATCTAAAAAAAATAGCTATGTTAACCCTTTAACTGCTCGACCATATGGTTTAGCACATTTTGAGTCACGATATTTCAATGAGTACCAAACTTATCTGAACCTAATTGAATCAACTCTACAACAATACTTAGGTAGAGTGTGTAATACTCATGATATCCTCCAGGTGTCACTGTGATTGTCAGTGATATGTGACTTCTTCTCTAACCCTAACGAGTTTATGTTTATTACTGATTGTGAGTGACTGTCAGGAGCCCACCCCAAAACTATCATTGGTTGAAACACACGATCCATGGTTTGACCTACCATATCAAATTTAATACCCATTACAGACTTTTTTAAGGTATTAAATGCAAATTTGTAAATTTAAGACCTTAAAGCCTTTTTAAGACCCTAAAGGAACCCTGGTTAAAAACCAAAAAAAGCCATGCAGTGATGGGTTCAAAAACCTGAAATAATTCTAGACCACAGTATCATCAAAGTCATTGGTTCTCACAATGGTGCTAGAGACAGAAAAATAGAACACATATTTCTTATGTTTGAGCAGCATAATAGTTGTCTTGCAAACTTTGCTCACTGTTTCTCAATAATGCGTTCACCTGGGATCCTTTTTTTTGCGACTTTCACCTTGGTCAAGGCCATAGGTGTGAATGTGAGTGATTGGTTGTTTGTCTCTTTACGTCAACCCTGCCATGAACTGGCAGCACATCCAGGGTGAACCCCGCCTTCGCCCTTAGGTAGCTGGGATAGGCTCCAGCACCCCACTCAAGGATAAAGTGGTTTGGAAGATGACTGACTGGCAGACCTTGGTCAAGGACCCTGACAGGACGCAACAAGTCTTATGTATTTGGGAAGAAAAAAACAGAGATCTGTTACAAAATACAGCAAAAACCTTCAAGTACAAAAGGAGAAATGCTAAGTTTAACTGTCAAGCACAGAACGCTGGTTGATCTGCATGGTGGTTGATCAGAAGGTACAGTGGGTCGTCCAGTAACCAAAGGGTTGGTGGTCCAGAACCACCTCATCTTTTCTAGTCATGTGGTGTTGTGTCCTTTGGCAAGACACTTCACCCACCTTTTTTTTTTATGTATTTATTTGCTTTCATACAAAATACATAGTAATTATGACATAAACAACATATTGATGATATAACGAAATAAATGATTTAACAGAACAGAAAATTACAGAACATAGCCAGGGGACAAATGCATGTATGAAAAAAACAAAACAAAAAACAACTACATTAAAGTCATAAAAAATGTAATAAATCGGTGATCTTAAAAGCTTTTTTATTTTCAGAATATTGGATAGCAGAAAAATATTGTTTCAGTTCAGTTTCAAAGATTATAAAAAAGGTTTTTGATTAGAGAACTTTGATTTATGAACATGATATTTAGCCAATAATAGAATTAAATCGATTAAGTAATATTGATCTGATTTGTTAGCATGACATGAGAATACACCAAAGAATATTTTTCTGTAAGGAAGGGAGAAATCCAAATCAATATTTTGACAAATAAAACAACAGACATCTTGTCAGAAAACACTAGAGAAAGGACAGGACCAAAACACATGACATACATTTTCTTCAAACTGATTGCAAAAAGAGCAATCTATAGGGATATCTTTTTTATACCTTTGGAGGAACTGTTTACAGGGAGTCTGTCCCAGGGCAGCTGTGGCTACATGTGTAGTTTACCACCACCAGAGTGAGAATGTGTGAGTGAATGAATAATGGATCCACTGTACGCACTCTGACTATGCATTAATAGAAAAGCGCTATATAAATTATTATTGATTGTTATGTATAAAAGGTTGCTAGCTTATATTTAGCCTCAGTATGCTAAATGCATATTCCATGCTAGAAAACACCCTGGAAATTAAAAGTGCACGGCAGCTTTTTTTTTTTTTTTTTTTTTTTTTTTAGGTTAACAGGGTTTTTTTTCAAGGTTAACTCATTTTATTATCTCTGTCACGTATGCATAGAAGCATTTATCTCTGTTGGCCATCTTTTATGACTTGCTACAGCACCCTCACGCGGACAAACGCCTCGCACTTCAATTACCGTCCTGGATTTAGAGCTCTTAAGTTCTCAGGCTAACGTTAGTGACATTGTGCTAGTAGCTGCAGACTGGGTCTCAAGCCACTGGTTTGCTCTTCAGCTGTGCAGCTAATGTTAGCAGCGTGGTGCTAGCAGCTGTAAATGGAGCTTCAGACCGCTGATCCCTACACCCATAACCGGTGTGTCTTTATAACCCATCCACCTGGATGGCCAGGGGGTTCCTATCCGCATGTCTCAACTGTGAAAGAAACCGAAAGTAGGCATAATAATCGACTCTCAGAATCACTTCTGATTGCTAGAAAGATATTCCTTAAAGGTAAAGTCAAGTCTCTGTACTTTTACAAATTTTCATACAACAGTGATTTGTCCTAGCCAGTCGTAAAAGGTGGCAGACAGACAGTGGCGGTCCATCCCACAGGCAATATAGGTGGTTGCCGAGGGCGCCAAACATGCAGCAAAGAAGGCCAGAAGGATTGGACTGTAAATATAAGTGTAAAGTGTGATCATACAGATAAAAACATAAAGTAGAAGTCTTTATTGGAGGTGAATTTGCACCTCATTTTTTGGTTTATTTTGTATGTTATATTTTGATCATCACATTTAATATAATTTTTCACACAATATTGTATTATTTATGACTAGTTTTCTAATTTTCTGATCAGATTATTGTGTGCAATTTTTTTTCAGCTCCTGTTTGTTTTTAATGAAGATGTTGCACTACTTTACTGTAACAAAAAAAAAAGTGACAAAGTTCATTTATTGTTTTTTTTATTATTATAAAAGACATTTATTTAATTTTGTTTGGAAAAGATTTGCACATATTGTTCCAATGTTTAGTATCTTTGTTTAAATAAATGTGCAGTTCTTCAGACATGAGGTCTTTTTTTGGATGTTTTATTGGGGAGGCGGGGGTGTCGCCGGGGGGCGCCAAATAGTCTAGGATCGCCACTGCTGACAGAGATCACTGCTTCTACGCATGCGTGACAGGGATAATAAAACCTTTAACCTTTTAAAAAACACATTTGTGTCTATTTGCATATGTGTCATCATGTTATGACTAAACTACTAAAACAAAAACTTCAAAAACATCACAGGAAAGTTTCAAGCAGACACTATTGATAAAACGACTACAGGTTTTGAAGTGTAGAGCAAAGAAAGTCTTGCTTGAAAAAAAATCTTAGCATTATATTTCAGTTGAGTTTCATCATCTGCCGTTGTCACCTCGGACAGTTTCAGTTCAGATCATGACAATGTAGTTAATGCTGCATCACTATGACACTAAAGGACCACTAAACCTGCAGCGTTATAATGTGTTGTGATTATGACGACTGACTTCAACACACCAGTACATACAACTGATCAGTAAATATTCTGTTCCTACTCTGGGAATAAACAGCAGCGTAAGGAAAACAAGTCTTTTACCCTTCATTTCACACACAAGAGTCCAGGGTTCCTATACAAGTATGAAAAAATATGTGGAATTTGATTCTCTCAATTTCCAGGTCTGGAAAAGTATGGAAAATGGAAAGAAATGTACAAAAAAAAAATTCATGTTTTCAAGACTGCCACCACTGTTCTATTTTCTAAAACCTAAAATTCACAACTTCAATATGTACCGCTGAAAAAGGAGTGGGAAGATGAAAACGTATTAAATCGCTTCCCCTCTCACATTTATATGACAAAAGTACATTACCGTATTTTTCGGACTATAAGTTGCACCAGAGTATAACCTGCCAAAAAAAATGGATCATGAAGAAAAAACATATGTCACACAGGAGTATTAGTAGCACCCGCAGGAGTATGTTTGTTCAGTTTATTAGATCTTTTGTCTGCAACAGGGCTGTTTTTATTATAGACACAGAATTTAGTCAGTTGACTCTAGTTGTATCTGGTGCTGATGAGACGTAGGATTCTTGTACAGTAAATGTTAGCTCCAAAATGATACCGCGTGAATGCTAGTGGGGCTGGAGCAGTGACAGGTGGCTGTTGATGTTTGTAGCCAGTTAACTCTTAAATTGTACAGCTTAGATGGGTGATAGATGTCAACAGGTACAGAAGAGTTCCTCAGACATTCAGTAGAACACCAGGGCATCACCATTCACTCACCAACTAAATAAAGTTAGCGTTAGTAGCCGATAAGCCTTGGCTTATTGGTTAACTGTGCAGCTAATTGAGTCCCCGATAACTGGAGTGTCAACCAGTCCCATTCGTCTGGGACCAGGGAGGATCCATCAGTGGGGAAGGGATCTCACCAGGGGGACCTGGAGATATTTTTGCGTCTTTGTTTACCGCACAACTAACCAAATAGCTAAAGGCTGTCTGCTAATGTTAGCATAGCATTGCTATAACATTAGCTGCAGAGCTAAAGAGCAGCTTCGGTTATGTGACCTCCTCCATGAAGTCAAAACAAATGTCTGAAACTTCAATGTCCAGTGCCCCAGTGTGCAATCACTATTTTTTGCCTTCACTGAAGACAAATGCACATTTATTGAGGGAGGGTTGGTTACAACAGTGAATAGTCCTCCGTGGGAGGTCCGCAGAAAAAACACCAATGAAGAAGAATGAAACCACTGAAGAACAAACCGGTGTAGTAGATACTGGTAGTTATCACAAGCCTAGAGCGCCCTCTGGTGGTAGCTAATGTTTACACCTTGGTCATGTTGGGTCAGTGTGAAAATCACATTTAAGAAAATATAGAAATATATATTTTAACATATATGTCGCACCGGATTATGTCACAGGACCAGTCAAACTGAAAAAAAGTGCAACTTATAATAAGAAAAAAATACAATACTTTTGCTTCCGTAATGATAAAGTTATTTCTATTCAGAGTCTTAATAAAACATTCAGAATAATGAAAATAAGCCATTAACGCCATAATTTATTTACATGATACACATCTATTTACTCAAATGTCACAAGTTATTTGATTTGTTTTACCAAGACTTCTGGAAAAAGTATGGAATTTAGAAATTTCAAATGTGTAGGAGCCCTGGGAGTCGAGGAGATGCAGTAAATTCAACCAAATACACATGCAGGTTCCTCATCTCAGCACCATTTACAGATTACTTCACACATTTACACATCTGATTATGCACCAACAGATTGAGACACACATACAGAAACCCCCCCAGGCATGTTTTCTAATAACCCTCCTTCACCCGCTGTGGCACTGTTGCTCCTAAAGGGCTGTTACCACCTTAAAACTGTCCTGAATTAAGATGTTAAGAGGTGTGAACGTGGCTGTGGGGAATGACAGGAGGGGGTTATCTGTGGTGGAAGGTGGTGCCGTACACCTTCCATGGGATTCCAGGTGAACATAGACCAGTCCTCTGTCAGCCCGTGTGTGAGTGTGTACTTAAGTGTCCTCAGAGGAGTGGGTGTTCGCCTTTAGATGCAGGAGGACTGATGAGTGTTGACCCAGGAACTGGATCTGAGCTCTGCCGTGCACTTGTGAAGCAGTTGTTTAGAGTTAATCCTTGTAATTGTCTCTGACACTGCAGCTACAGACTGAATGACAATGTTGGTCCACCTGTGCTTTTCTTCTCCTCTGTCTGATGTTGCAGTGAGTTTTTTTTGTTTTTTTTTTCTCGTTTCTTTGCTGTCTTAATGATGGCCCTATTGGGATAGCTGAGCTGCTTGTGTTTTGGTGCCAGGAGTGGAAAAATGTCCCTAAAACAAATATGAAAGACTAGTAAAAAGCATGCCAGGACACATGAAAGATCAGTTGAAATCAGGGTCATTCCACCAAATGCTGACCATAGCCCCTTTCCCACTGGCCAAAAAACCCGTTTAAACCGGCTAACAATTGGCTTTTGGTGACAGTGAGAAAGGCGCACCGACCCGTGTCGACCCGCGTCAAACGACTGGTATTGCAACGCAGGTTAAAATCACCTTTAATCGACTCGGCTCCGAATGGCATGCAATGGGAATGCCAGACGCAGGTCAACCAGCTAGTTTACGTAACAACGTAGAGAGTTGCGTGATGTGACTGGCGCCATGTTATGCACCAGTCACGTTTTATATCACACGCCACAACAAAGATCTGCTTGCATTTGAATCAAGACCGGATTGAGAAACATGTCACAGCATTGGCAAGGTAACGAGATTCGTGAATAACCATTTTGAGGACGGACAAAAAAAGAAAGGACACTGACCAGCGCCAGACTCACTTCCATGTTGCTCTGTATTGTTTACTTCTTTGAATTCTGTCGCACTTGTGATGTCATCATCGACGCGATCCCAGCATGGTGACATCACCAGACGCACAGCGGGGGAAGCGGACGCCACATAGCTTGCCAGCGAGGGGACAGACTCGTCTTTTTTTGGTCAATGGAGAAAGGCCAAATGCTGATTGTTCGCGGGTTGACGCGGGTTTTAAAAACATGGGTCGGCCCACTAATTTTAGTGGAAAAGTGGCACATGTTTACATGTACATCTTTAGGTTTTTTGGTTTTTTTTGCCTTTTCACCCCAAAATAAACAGTGATCCTGCTGATCTGTTTTCATGTAATATACAGTGTTCAACATAAATGAGTCTAATAATGCTCTAGTAACTTTTTCCGTGACTGTCAAACACCACCAATAATTTACAAGGGACTGGAAGTATACAACTGTTGGATGGCTCAATCAATTCAAAAGCTTCAACCAGTTTAGTTTTTAGTTTAGTTTTGTTTCTTTTTGAGCTCCTGCACTCCATGTACAGTGGCAATTTTATATACATGTACAATAATCAATACTGTTCATATACATCTTATACATGTGCACACAGACAGACATGGGAAGATTGCGCACATACAGAAGAACAAGTAGACTTATAGAACGTAAATGTCAAACTGTACATATTGAATTATACAGGAAGATTGTTCATGTAGAAATACAGAGATTGTTCATGTAGAAAATACATGCAAGTGTACATAGATGTGGCAATTATATTAACAAACATTGTATGTAACAGTATGTATAACATATCATTCTACAACACAAGTCCCCAGTAGTACACCACCCCTGAAGAACACACTTTGAGTTAATAATGGTATATGTTGGGTTATTTGACATATGATATATAATGAAAGATAGTGTCAAATAAAAAAGTGTCCTGCATTAATGACCTAATGCCATTTTTTTCGTCAGTAATAAGAAACAATGAAACAAACAGCACGTTGGTTTTAAAACATTATGTGTACACAGTATACATAATTGCTGTACAAAATTATTTATGTTGTGTGCATGTAATGTTTTATAACCAACGTATCAATGTTAATTTCTAAATGTAAATTATTACATGCATATTCTCTATGTATATTTCTATATGCATACTTGCTCATGTAAACTTCTCTATGTATGTGTTTACAGCAAAATCCAGGTATATTTTTGTACGCATAATCAGATGTATATGAACAGTATTGAATATTGTACAGGTATATGTAATTAGTTTTGTACATAGAGTGCATAAGCTCAAACTAAACTAAACTAAACATTTTCTTAATTCCATTATTATTACATTATTATAAGCCACTGATGAGTCCATGTGATTTACTAATGATAACATAACAGAGGGTCACATTTCAACAGAGGCAGTGGAAATAAACACAAAATGTGCTGTGTGTACATTTACTAGAAAGTTCCTGTGATTTTTGGGTTCACATGGAAGGAGACACAAGTGACTAAAACTGCACCAGTGTGGAAAAATGTGGATGATGCAAACCTAAATATGGTGTTGCTTTATTCTTGCATAGCCACAGCTCTATCTCAAGTCCTTCGATAGTACTCATCTTTTCATTATTTAGTGTTTATTTTGTAGCGGTCAAACCAGTTTAGACGGGACCATGTGGACCGGAACCACTAAATTCTCAGTCAGGGGCTTTGGTTGTCTCACTTCTTCTCTTTTATGTAGTGGAAGTGTAGGGTGCAGTGGTAAAAATCAGTCAAGTGTTTGGCTTTTATGCAAAACTGGTTCAACTTTTACACTTTCTCAACAGTTTTTGGCTGGTTTGTGCACAACAGAAAGAGCTGAACTCAAGAAAAAAGGGAAGAGCAGAATATGAATGATGCTAATTGGTGTAAAAACTCTAAATGAGATGCACAATCTGTTCAGGAAAACAACTCCTAAATCCTGAATCTTAAAATATTGACATGTATTAACTAGAAAATGCAAAAAAATTTTAATAAAGTCTAATTTGGAATATCTCAAATGTTCATGCGAGTCAATTCATAATTTGTCATGTTTTAAATAATAGTTAATTATCAGTGTACATATGTAGAGAATGCTTCTGAGGTTAATAAATTAAAGCTGAGATTTTCATCTGTTAGAGATGGACTCTTTGGTGTTGGTGTTACTTGGCTGCGATAGTGGCCGACGGAAAATGGTAGCCTACAAGTAGAATTATAAACTTTAAGGGAAAATAATACTTCAAAAATCCCACTTAGAATGACGGAATGGAATTCTGATGGTTGGTTTGATGTTCAGTTACTGATTTAGGTAAAGACAAGTTTTCCTTAAGACATTTATTTCTTTGATTTTGACTGTTGCAGTTCTTTAAAAAAACCTCAAAAATAGTACATTTCTATTTGTTGATTATTTTTAAATTTAAAAAAATACTAAAGATAAGTCTACTAACCTGCAGTTTGAGATCTGAAAGCACCGTTTCATTAAAAAATCAGAAATTTTGAATTTTTTTGTCCCTTATTTGTAAATCTAAAAACAGTCCTTGAGATAAGTGTACTATACAGTTTTTGAAATCTGAAAATCCTATTTTTAATTTAAAAAAATTCCCTCAAAAAAGTATAATTCTATTTGTTTCTTATTTGTAAATTAAAAAAAAAAATCATTGATATAAATTTATTACCTTAATTTTTTTTACAT
>JAPTGZ010000014.1:7421368-7438311 GCA_029814645.1 Fowleria isostigma
TGTTTGATATTGATTCTTTTATTATATCTGTGTTAGTGGAGCTGGATGATGTCAATTATAATCATTAGAATAGAATAGAATAGAATAGAATAGAATAGAATAGAATAGAATAGAATAGAATAGATCTTTAATGTCACTGTCTAGAATAGAATAGAATAGAATAGAATAAAGTCAAAGTATCTTTATTAGTCTCCCATGGGAGACATTTGTTTTGGACAGAGGGGTCCACTGCACACAACCACACATACTCATACAACAATAAGATTCAGACTAAATACAATAAATAATAATAATAAAATAATAGTAATAATAATTAAAAAATAAAATAAATTAAACATGTTTTATAAACATTTAAAAAATAAAAATAAATAAAATGTAAAAAAAAATTGAAAATATATAAAGACATTTTAAAAAACAATCTGTTTTAATGGTTGTCAAATCACGTCTTAATTATATAACAGAGGAGTTAAAACTCATCATTAAGGGTATGGAGGGGTCGTCAAATGTCGTCTTTATAGGGGAAAGAGTTAAGACAAAACAGCCACAATAAAACCACAAATCACCTGTTGTCTGTAGAGTTTGTGTTGTCAATACCTGCACTAAAAATCTGTTTTTAATCGTCCAGATAAGGTCAGAACCGTCAGTTTAGTCTGACCCAGGATCAACAAACGACAACTGAGTCAAGAAAATACCATCACATAATGACTTTATACCTTCATAAACCTCATAATCAAACTCGAATAAAAGAAACGCTGGCATTTTGGCATCAAACTCCATTCTTTTCATTCAGAGCTGTGTCCAGTGGAGAAAACAACACACTGCTTTGTCACTTTCTTTGACGCTAACTGTTGTTTCTTCTCGGTTCTCACCCCATGTGCTCACTTTTTGACACTTTGGTCAAAGGCCCTGTAGCATTAGTTTTTGTTACCATGGGAAACTGGTCCAAAAAACAATTGTCTCTTTACATGGTGTAAATAATGGTTACAACAAAAAGGTTTGTTTTTCCTCATAAATGGATGGTTAAATAATCCAAGCATAAAGCCAATAAATAAATGCATTCTTGCCTACATTCTTATTGTGTTATTACTGGAGGTAGATGTTAAATATTTTCGCAAAATGTCTCTATACACATTAAAATGAAAAAAAAAAAAAAAAAGACTACATAGGGTCAAACATAATGCCCCATCAGCAGGTAGCGATAAAGACTACAACCAGTATATGTCAAAACATCAGAGAAGAACACGGTTATTTATTTTCATGGTGGCAAAACAAAAACAAGTGTAGCTGATTATTCATTTGTTCTTATTTGGCATCTGTTTCTTCACCTTTTTCTGGCACACCCAAAGGCAAATCCCAAAGCAGAATGTGATAGATGTGAGGACAGATGACGAGGTGGAGCTGCTGTTTAGCATCACATTATAATACAAGGTGTTGAGAGAAAACAGCGACTGGAGGTCTCGTATGTAGACTACAGAAGAGGATTAATGCCACTGGACAAAAAAAAAACAAAAAAAAATTAATGTCCAATTTTTTATTATTATTATTATTATTATTATTGTCCTGAGCAAAAAGTCAGACTTCTGAGGAAAAATTCAGAATTTTGACTTTTTTTTTCCTCAGAAATCTTAATTTTTTTCCCCTTGACATTTAGCAAGAGTGTCAATTTTGCTTTATGGAATACAGGAGGAACACAGCAGGCTGACATAATGATAGACTTAGACGACTTTTTACATATCCAAGGGGTTCCGGACAAAGCCATTTCACTATTAGATGAGCCATGGCCGGCCCCTGGCATAAACAGTCTATGCAGTTGTTTAGGGCCACAACCACTCAATCACTGTGCTAGTTGCGTTTTTACCCTATCTTTATTTCAACATATGTTACAGCCGCAGAATCATATCAATTTAAGCAAACGTATTAGTAAACATACAACTAGAGGAGTGAAAAACAACACTGTCAAGTCAGGTTGGTAACCATGCGTAACCATGGTGACACGGCAGCACTGGGTCGGAAATTGTGGGTAAAGTTGCAGCAATCTTTATTTTCTGGTGTGGGAAAATACTAACATTAAAAATGACAAAAAAAAAAGCTAAAATATGTTTTTCTTTTTTCAAAATTTGATGCAATTTTAACATACCCGAGGTATGGCTATGGCGCTGAACTGAGCACGTTTTTATCAGTGACCTCCTTAATTCCTGTTAATAATCCTTTAACCTCACTAACAATGATATTGGGCATTTTCAACTGATTTGTTAACACATTTTGGCGATATGTCATCAAGGAAGAACAATGCAAACTTTACTCGAATTCAGGAGGATGACAGTGGCTCAGATGCTAATAGCCTAGCTAGCTCAACAGGTGATGCTAGCGCCACACTTTGAGCTGAGGACGTGGATGCTTCAAATATAGATGTTATTCAGAGACTAGACGTTATGAGAAATGACTTCGCCATCAAGATTGATGTGGCACTAAAAGCTGTCCATGTTGTTAAGAAAACTCAACAAACCCATAACCATTTTTCAAGTATCTTTCCGTAACCTTTAAGAATCTCTCCATGTCCAAGACTTCTCGGTGCGCATGGATAAAGTTTTAAAATACTGATATATAGTTTTAAAATAAAGTAAGATATTTGTTGTTAATCATGTGCATGTTATGAGCAGTGCATGTGATTTGATGGTTAATCTGTGAGTGTATAGGGGTCACAAAGGCCACCAAAGTCCTAGAGCTGGCCCTGAGAAGAGCAAAACGTGAGTGAATATTATATTTTGAAACTTGTGTACGTTAATTTGAAGAAAATGCCATTGATTATCTGTTTCTCTTTCTTTTGGGAAAAAAAAAGGAAAAAAGTCAGATTTCTGAATTTTTTTCTCAGAATAGTAATTTAAACAATATATTGGACCTTTATTATTTATTTATATATTCTTTTTAAATCCTCTTCCATGGCAGTCATCATGAATGTGTGCAGATGCTTTTTCATGCTATACTGCAAAGCCAAGTTATCCTTCAAAAACCGAGACCACAGTTGTAGCTAAAATAGTTGTTATTAAATAAGTCCGACATCCTCTGAATAAGTAATGCCATTCATAAGCTTTAAAAAGTCAGGTAGTTTTTCAGCTTTCCGGTGGTATCACATATATCTTATTTGGACGTCCAGAGGCTGGGTGGTGAATGTGTTTAAAGCCCTAACATTGTGAACTCACTTTGTACTCACTTTATTATCCCCGCAGGGGAATTCAGTTTCTGCATTTTAACCATCCTAATGCATACAGCATCTAGTATTAGCATTAGGGATTAGCATTCACACTCTGCACATTAAGGAGCAGTGAGCTGCCATTGAAGGCACTCGGGGACCAACTCCAGACCTTCATCAGTACCGTGGTCAAGGACACTGACAGGAGAATTCATCAAAATGTCTCAATCTGAGTCAAGAAAAGGCTCTCACTTCATTCAGAAATTAACTGGGAAGACTGAAATATCTGTATGCTCAATTTTCTATATCATCCCGAGGCCCAGCAATGCATTTTTGTAGGGGAGAGTGGGGTGATTTGTGCCAGTGGGAAAGTAGTGCCACCCCTTGTTTCCTGAAAACCATAGAATAAATTGGTCATGTGACCACATATTTTTGAAAAGCCATTCAATTTACTCATTCTACAGAGAGACAAAGCATAAGAGGTAAGCACATTTTAGCTCAAAGTTTTTTGTCTTTCAAAGTAAAATTCCTATGATCATTTTTTTATTGTGTCTGAACAATTATAGACATGAACAATTATAGATGTGTTTGAAAACATTTCACATGTGTTTTAGTACTTAAGTAGGATACACAATAAGTCTATACAGTTAGCATGATGTTAGCTCTAAACTGCTGAATAATGCTAGTTGATGTCAGTACAATGGCATAGCAATTGATGTAAGAATGTATGTTATTTTGGTTATTATCAAGAAAACCATGGAAAATAGATATCAGCTCTGAAATTAAACTAGTGAGCTATTTTTGTTATCATTATATTTGTCCAAACAAATGTACCTTTAGTTGTAGCAGGCATTCAAATGAACAAGAAACTGAAGAAAACATAGGGTGGTCTAATAATTTTTTGCCGCGACTGTATGCATTTATGTTAAATCTGTGGAATCTACATGGAAAGAATTTACAATAATCTAGAAAATATTGTTTTCTTAAAGCATTGTTACAAAAATGATCCTTTCTGAACAAGAAATTGAACAAATTGGTCTCATAATTTTTTCCCGCAACCATATAAATGATGACTCATTTACGCACATTTTGAGACATGTAGCTAAATTTTAAATATGTGTGAGAAGTAATTTCCAGAAGAACGTGAAAGTGGTGTTCAGGTGGAGAGTGCTAGCTTTGGCATTTACATGTTCTCTGGGATAGTTGATTGAGGAGCAAAGACTTGCAGATTTTCACTGATAACTGATTTATTGTACATTTTAGAAATCCATACGATGCTAGGTCTCCATGGTGCTACATCAATATCATACATGAATATAGGTTAGTACGCAGTACCTGTACCATTTCGTTACTTTAGTTGTAGAGCACAGAGGTGCGTGCACAGCGAGCACGTCCATGACACTTAACTGGAAAAGAAAAGTAAAAAGAACCTAACCTCTTGGTGTAATGATAAATAAGAGGCACCACCATGTGACGCTATAGAGTACTACAACTGGTATACACCAATAATACTGTTACAAAGTGAACTCTTCATGAGGACTTTTGATGTTGTTTTCCTTCTTTTTGTTTTAAATAACCATTGTTTTTGATGATTTTTGATGGTCTAATATTGTTTTCTGTGACTGTACATAGGTTGTAGGTATATTCATTCTTTAATGCTGCAGTGTGTGTATGTGACTTGAGGTGAGATATCATCACTCCTCAGATTCTCTGTTTTATGTCTCCACAAGGACACACACTCAGATCAGGATGTTTTTATTTTAAATCAAATTTCTGTATTTGCGTGACTCCACATCAGTGTTCAAGGCCAAACTGTAGCGGAAACGGGGCCTGAGTCTCTACAGTCCTTTCAGCCTCTACAGAACCGAGAAAATGCACGACCCGTTCTGAATCGCAACATCAGACGCGTTTCTTATGAGGTATAAAAACCATACTGAAAAAGAAAAGCGTTGATGTCGGGGCGTCAAACTGATGTCTGCAGTCTGTCTGAGATAAGCTCGGAGCACTGAGCGCTTACAATCTGTCATAACGCCTTCACAAGTTGAAGGCGGACTATTGAGCAAATATGCAGGAATTCTCCAGGGACACAGCTTATGTTAAGAAAGTAACAATACAATAATAGCAATAATAATAATAATGATGGAATCTGCTAATAACCTATAACCCTAAGGCCAGGCTGCGTGCACATCCGCGAGATAAAACGCATTATCAGCCCATCATGCCTACTTTTATGAACCTCTATAAAGCTGCAGCAGTTGACAGCTGGTTCATCATCATGAGGTATCTGTCATGTATTATTCCATGCGGCTTGCCGTTCTTACATCAAATGGGATGTGTTCAGCTAAAGCACTAATCATGCAGTCACATGTGAGTCGGATGAGGAGGGGGAATTCTCTCGGTGCCTCCAAAGCCGGTAGACTCCATGGCGGTGGAACAGCAACCACCCCCCCTTTTTTTTTTTTTGGTCCCTCTGTGGTCAAATTAGCAGTAACACATGAAACACGGATAGAGGATTAATGCATGAACGGCGGTGTGATCATTTCTCACTGGGCACATGTATCCCATGACTGCAGAACATAGTTGTAAGCTAGGTTCAGACTGCAGGCAAATGTGTCCCAAATGTGATATTTTTATGGCCCATATGTGACCAGTATCTGACCTGTTAAAGATAGTTAGAATTGCAAAAACTCAATTTTTCAAGTACAACCCAGGCCACTTGTTATGTTCGCTGTGGATGAGTTTATATCTTGATAAAATACGCCATCTAGTGGTTGTTTTGAATTTGCTTTGTTTAAGACTGTCAGTAGATGATATGAGTCACTGGAAGATGTTAGTCACACATACATTTATCTCGGTCGGCCATCTTTTATGTCTTGGTATGGCACCCTAGCTAGGACAAATGACTCACTGTGGCACTGCAATTACCCTCCACCGCTCAGTTTCCCCCAGATTTAGATCTCTTTAGTTCTCCGGCTAATGTTAGCGGCGTGGTGCTAAGCCTCAGACCACTGGTTAGCTCTTAAGCTGTGCGGCTAATCAGTGTGTCAATGTGACCCGTCCGCCTAAGTAGGCATATTAATTGACTCTGAAATCGCTTCTGATTGCTAGAAAGATACTCCCTACATTTAAAGTCAAGTCTCTGTACTTTTACACAGTTTGACTCATACAAAAGTGATTTGTCCTAGCGAGTCGTAAAAGATGGCTGTCCGAGACAAATGCTTCTATGCATGCGTGACTCTCATCGTCCGGCGACTCATATTGTCTACTGACAAGGACAGGAGAAGAAGAATCAGACTGGAAATCAGTAAAAAAAAAAAAAAAAAAAAGTCCTCACTACAGTTACAGTACATGACAACTTTATTACATCAGTTTTTGTCTATTTTGGTGTTTGTAAAAGCATCATCTGTAGAAATGATTAAACACTTTATACATTGATTTTCAGTTGTATATTTGAGAGTTAAAGTGCCTTTGGTGCACTATTAAGTATGCTATTCACTATGCTATGTTCAGTGTCTTGCCCAAGGACACTTTGACAGTTGGAGGTGGGATTTGAACTGCCAATCCTTCTATCATTTTTACAACCTGCTCTATTAACTGCATCACAAGCTGCCCAGTGGCCCAACTCTGTCCAGGTAGTGCTCGCTAATTCTACCTGAAGCCATTGCAGGAATGTAATTATTTGTGACTTGTCTGCAAACTGAGCCCTTTGTGTTTATCTGATGAATCAATTTCCGTATATAAATTGCTCTGGATTATGAGTCGCACCAGTCAAAAAATGAATCATGAAGATGAAAAAATATATTCAAGTCACACTGGACTATAAGTCACATTTTTTTGGGAAATTTATTTTACAAAATCTGAGACCAAGAACAGACATTTCATCTTGAAAGATCCTCCAGTAAAATCATTTATATTCATCGCCTTGGCAACTACCAGGGCGTGAAGACGTAACTGCACCGTTGACAAGTCTCTCTTGGCAGCATGTTGTTCAAGCACTCATCTGTGAACTCGTTCCTCCAGCTCTGGCCATCTTGTTTTTAGCCGCGATTAGTTTTCTTTATTTTCTTCATTGCAGTAAGAGTAACTTCCGCTTTTCGCCGGTCCCTCACAAGTTTCTCGCTCACTCCAAACTTTCTTTCTGCTGCTCTATTATCGTTTTCGGCTGCATATTTCATTACTTGCAGCTTGTAATCTGCAGAACACGATTTTCTTTTTGGGGGCATTTGTGTTCAGTCTTTTTCAGTTGTCTTTAAGTTAATGTTTAAATTAATTTTCAGTGGTATAGGAGTAGCAGATAAAGATAGTTGTCACAAGCCTAGAGCGCCCTCTGGTGGCTGTAGGTAATATTTACTTCTTGATCATGTCGGTCAGTGTGAAATAACATTTAAGAACTTGTGAAATTATATATTTTAATATATACAAGTTGCACCTGAGTACAAGTCGCAAGAACAGCCAAACTATGAAAAAAATTGTGACCTATAATCCGGAACATATGGTAGTTATTGAAATAAACTACAGATTAATCAATTATTAAAATCACTGTTTGCTGCAGCCCTACAGTACATTTTTCCAAGACAATCCGATCTCTGTTGACCATAGAACATAACTCTTAGAAGTGTGTTCGGTACATCATCATGTCTCCCTCCCTCACTCATCCTCTCTTCAATATATCACATAATTTTCTGTAAGCACATTTTTATTGTGTTTGCTAACATTTAACAATACCACACTTTTTAATTCTTGGTATGAATATCAAGATTGTGTTAAAAGAAGGAAAGAAAAAAACAGAAAAACCCATCAATCATGAGGACAGCAGTGGACAGCAGCTGTCTGTGCAGCCCTGCAGTCATTGTTCCGGCAGCTGTTGAGATGTGAAACCAAGTGAAGATACCTGTGAAGAGCCCTGATTTGAGGTATTGTCATCTTCACAGCTGCCCACTAATCAGCAAGTACTGTACCGAACACCAGGACGGTGTTAGCACGTAATTAACCGCACAAAGATTAATAATGAGGAGTTGGGAATTTCAACTTTTTTTTTTTTTCTTTTTTTTTTTTTTTAGCCCGGCTCCATGTCCATGTCAAAAGAAATCCACAGCACAACTGAAAATAGGAATATATCATCATGCAGCAATATTACTTAAAATATCTCTTTTGCTGTTTATACATGGAAAACTATGACAGTGTATTAGGGCCACATGAACTACCAACTACCTGAAATGTTCGATATTCTCAAAATGTTACTGATAACATTTATTTTTATATCTAAAGTTAACGTTGTTGTGAGCAAAAAGTTGCCAACAAACCCAATGTATCAAATGTGATACAAAAAATACATCATAAACAAAATGATATGGACATTTTTTTTGATTGGATTATATTAAAAGGGCTAACATCCCCCCCTCCAAAAAAAAAAAAGATTTTTATGGCTAGTTTAAAATTGGTCAGGTTTAACAATACCATATTTTGTAAGAATATGCAAAAATATATAGAAAAATGGAAAAAGAATAAAATACCTGATTTATCTTCTTTTTTTATTATAAAAATTCCACTGAGAACCCCGATTTATAGAACATAAATATATAGTATACTGTTACGTCCTTTTAGTATCACGTTTTCCTTTTAAAAGGGTAATATTTTGCTAAACACTCTTTTCTTAACCTTTGGTACACTTGTGTATTTGTAAACCCTAATAGTTCATACAGTTTGAGTTAGAACTACAGCACCTGGAGGATTCAGTCTTTATATTCATTTTGGCAGAAATCGAGTGGATTTCTACAACCTGTTTTAATTTCTTCTTAGTTTGTTCCATTTCCGAAGTAGTGACGCCACTACATTTACACAAGCAAGGTTAAGATTTCCAATGAACATTTCTGAGTACGACATCAGCAGCTCCCCATGGCTATTTTTTTTTTTTGTTTTAAACACATCTAAAGCATATTTACACCTAATATTTCTACATACCAGTCTAAGAAAGACATATCTAGACCTTTAACACTTTAACTGGCCGGTCTGATTATGATTTTGGTGATTTTGAAGAGATTTCAGGTATTTTAACTGGCAGCGGTAGATTCTATGCTAGTTCATTCGCTAATTTAAATGTTAATTTAAACTCATTCACTCGTACGTTCGAAGCATGTTTGGTTCGACTTTCTGTTTTTTCATATGTTGCAGCTTTGTGGCACAGAAGAGTCCACTGGGTCCTTAATAGCAAAAACTTTTTATTTTTTCACTCAAGTTGTCAAAATCAGGTGAATGTCCTTTCCTCCTGTCATTCTCTGTGTCTCTGCTGCTTGTTATTGTGCGTTACATTCAACTGTGAGGCGTTCAAGAACACTCAGTAAATTACAGTGTTTACCGTAAACAAACATTGAACATTCAAAAATATATAAATTCATGACGTGTGGGGTGTCTGTTAATGCACAAATGAATGAACTATATTTTGTACAAATGTCGAGTGTTCCACAGGTAGGTGTAACAAAAATGTATCTAATATGTGCGGAACCGACGACCCATGTACTGAAAACATACAGAACCGACATTTTTCTGTACACCCCCTACTCGGGCTGCACTCAAGACCAAGAGTTTTCAAGTGCACGCACGTTATGTTTTATCAATTACTAGAAGTTTCAGGCAAACCCATTTAAATTCCAGGCGACCCAATAGGGCCCCGACCCCAAGGTTGAAAAACACTCGGCTACAGTTTGTTGTTGTTGCCATCATTAATTATAAATTATAATTTTCAATATCACTAGACCAGTGTACTGTATCCTGAAAACTACAAAAATGGCTGAACAGTACAGTCAACATCCTGGAGGGGGTGGGGTGTGAAGTGGCTCATTGTATTTAAAGGGCCAGCGTTCAAAACCACCTGTCTATTGTCATTACTCGGAAATAGACTTTAAGATGGACCTGTGGAGTTGAATTAATAAAGAATTCAGACCCAAACATAGCATTTACAATTTATGTAGACCACAAGGAAATGTTTAAAAATGCAAAATTCCATTCTAAAAGGGCAAAATATCACTTCTTTAATGTAAGATATATACTTCGACAGTCAAACCTCTGCTTCAATCACACACTTTTGACAAAATCAAGTCGATGTGTTTTGCGTTTGTTGCGTTCAGTGTGTGCAGCTTGCACTAACAAGACAGCAGAAAGAGACTGGTTGTTAAATAAGGCTTTTCCATCCTGTTTTTCCCCTTCTTCTTTTGCTTTGGTTCTATCACATCTTTCCCCCACCAAATAAATAGCTACACGGTTTCGACTCTCCAATTGGCTTGCATTATCACACCCACTTAGGGACACAGTTATGAGCCTTTTAATTAACTGTATCTTTAGTCATCTGGATTATTTTGGTGGAACATATTCTTTTGTAGGAGGTGTGTGCTACCATCACTTCCACAGCCAACTAGGTACTCATGTGGCAGCAAACCAAAAGCGAAAAAAAAAAAAAAAAGACATGTTTTAGAAGTGGCAGTGGACTAGAAATATAGCTTTTTTCACAATTTTATTAAGAAAATAAGTATAAAAATATAAATATAAAACAATATGACTCCGCATTCAAACAGCATGAATCCAGTGTATGACAGTTTTCCTACAACATACACTTTCCATTACATATTACACCTATATGATGAAATGAATTCACAGTTTGACAAATAAACTGCACCAACCATTCACATGGTCAAACAAAGATAGCAAATAGTATATAGGATGTCCATCATTAAAAACACTTTGTACATGTACGGTATTTAATGGAGTTGGCATGAAAAGCCACGTCACTCCTTCCCTACCCCGCCCAAACCCAGTCCAGTGCCATTAAACATTGATAGTATACAATACTACTATCTCTCAGGTCAATTACAAAACACATTGTCCACACCATTGTTCACAAAAAATCCTAAAAGTCAAAGGCATCTTTACTGATTATGACCAAAAAACAGTAAAACTTGGAGAATTATATTGTATCTCTGTGAATGAGAAGTTCAAGTCTTCATTTTCCTATTCAACATCCAACGCTGGATTGAAGGAATTTGTTTTCTGTCATGATTGCGTTTGTGTAGTCGTATGTATGTGCTGTGTGCTAGCACGTAAATATGAATGAGAATCAAATAGACAAGTAGTCAACTAGCGGGCAAGCTAGCAAACTAGACAGATCAACAGATAGATAGATTGATAGATAGGTAGACAGACAGCCAACTAGCTGGCCAGTTAACTAACTAGACAATCGCTGTCTGGCTAGCTAGCTAGATTTCGACGGCGTATTAGGGCCACATAAGAAAATAAAATCGCTTGTCACTACGAGAATAAAGTCATGATATTTTGAGAATAAAATTATAATATAATGAATAAAGTCATAGTTTTAAAAAACTCATTTAATGAAATTAATGTCATACTATTTTGAGTATAAAGTGTTGATATTTTGAGAATAAATTTGACAAGTTTCCAGTTACAGTGAACGCAACAAGCGAAGCAGCAACTTCACTTCTGTTGAACTGGATTAACCAGATTAATTGGACGTCATCCCCCTCTCATAAAAGTATGACATTATTTAAATTAAATAATTAGTTTTTTGAAAACTACAAATTTATTCTCATTATATTGTGACTTTATTCTCTAAATATTATAACTTTAGTCTCAGAACAGTACATTATTTTGTTAAATAATGAGCTTTTTTGTCATTATATTATGACTATATTCTCGAAATATGACTTGAATGTCAGAAAAGTACATTATTTTCATTAAATAAGCTTTTTTGTTGTTATAGTGTGACTTTAAAGTTGTAACATCTTGAGAATAATCTCAGAAAAGCACATTATTTTTGTTAAATGAGTTTTTCTCAATTTATTATAACTTTATCAAAATATTATCACTTTGATCTCAGAAAGGTACGTTAATTTTGTTAAAAATGAGTTTTTTTCTCTTCTTATGACTTTATTCTTGAGATACGACAACTTTAATCTCAGAAAAGTAGGTTATTTCGGTTAAATAGTGAGTTTTTTCTTGTTATAACTTCATTCTTGAAAAATTACGACTTTAATAAATGTACGACATTAATTAAATGAGTTATTTAAAACAACTTTACTCTCACTATATTATGACTTTATTCTCGAAACATTACGATTTTATCCTCATAGTGGCAAGCGATTTTATTTTCTTACGTGGCCCTAATACGCCGCCGTACTAGATAAACAGACAGAATTGAAAATAATGGGCTTGGTAAAGACTCCCGCGTCGTCGTCTAGGTTTCTCTGTCGGGGCTTTTCCCTATGTACATTTCCGCTAGCTTCTTGAACTGTGGTCCCCAGTTGCTGAGGTAATCGTATTCCTGGTCCCCTTCGGTGGCGGCGGATTCCAGCGAACTGAGGGATTCCGCCAGCGACCCGCTACCCTCGTAAGCGTACGTGGCCAGCGAGTCATAGGGGGGCGCTGTGGGATCTGAGTCGTTCTCTTGAAGCCTCCCGTTAATGAAGTCTCTGACGTCCGTGTTATCCTTTATAGGTGATGTCCTCCGAAAGGGAAACAGCATTTCGGGTATGATGTCCCTGCGTAGCTTGTTAGCATCCATCACCTCTGGGTTACGCAGCGTGCCGATATCAAAGGCCTGAGTGTCCTCCTCTCCGCCCCCTTCATCGTTGTAGCTGACAACGTTGTCTCTGACATCCTCTTTGGAGATGATCAGAGGCTCCTTCTTCCTCTGTCTCCTCAGGGCAGCAAACAGCACCACGATCACTACACAAAAACAGTAGGGAAACACAGAGAGAGGAAGCTCAGTGTAAGACGTGTGCCTGTGAACATATGTCATGCATTAAAGAGCACAGGGGAGCGAAAAAGCGCAGAAGGGAGACACATTTGCTACCAGTGATAAATCCCCAATGCTGCCTCAGGCGTTCACCTCCTTTTATTAAAGATTCAGTGAAAAAGCTTTTCCTTTCTTTTTTCCTTGAATGGCACATTCACTGTAAGAAGCGCACGGAGGTTGGAGAATCCTTTTTTTTTTTTTTTTTCATATACTCCCCGGCAGCATGCAGCCTCGTATCTCATCCTCCTTCATTCTTTTTAAGACAATCGCCGAGATGCCAAGCGAGCGTGTTTCCAGAAACTGGCACCGGAAACGAGATTTTAAATAAACTCGTAAAGAAAGAGGAAGTGTTGGATAAAGTATTAGAGAGTCATAGTTGAGTAGAAGTATACATGCACCCTACCAAAAATTAGTTTGGTTGAAGTTCAAGTCACCAAATGAAATGTTATTCAAGTAAAGGATAAACCCACTTTTATTAGTCTTTGGTTCATTTATTTGTGTATTTGGACTCTAATAGTTCGTAAAGTTTGAATGTGGACCCTCCAGGTGCTGTAGTTCATTTTGGCAAAAATCAAGTGGATTTCTGCAACCTGTTTTAATGCCTTGTTGCATCTATAATTAATTACGTCACAACTTTTGCACACGTATGGTCAAGACTTCCGATGAATATTTCTCTGAGTACGACATAATCAAGGCAGTAGGTTTGATTTCGACCTTGGTGGGGACAGAAAAGTGCTCACATGATGAGGCCCTCTTAGAACACCAGACTTGATATAAAACTCTGATTTTAAACCATAAAGTAGGTTATATACAAGAACCACTTTTCTCTACTGTTTTACTTGTTGTCTGGTTGTAAATACAGGTCTGCCGTTCATAACAAACAAAGACATATCACAAAATTCTCAAATTTGCTAATCTGTGGTGATTTAATTCTGTATACACCTTGGCCCTGACTGATGTTCACTCATTTAAAAGGAGTGCTACTCCATACCAACATGCCAGCAGCACTGATGCATTCATTCCTAATACCTGACATCTGAAAAATTGCAAGAATTCTCATTTTGCACTGTTGGATCTTGAGAAGGTTATAAGTAGTGCTTCAAAATGCAAAAAGAAAAAATGGGAGTGAGACAAGAAAATATTTTCAGCAATTTATTGCAAACAACCGTTAAACTGAAATAGACTGTTCATCAGCTGATCAAAAGTTTAAGACCACATCTAAAAAAAAACAAAAAACCCCTGAAATTAGAAATAAATTTTTCAAAAGACTAAGTAATGAGTAGCTGCACCATTCTTATTAATGACCTTAAAAATTTGTTTTAGCATGCTTGATGCTAGTGTTTCCAGGAGGCTAGTGGGAATGTTGCTCCAAGTGGTGAAGATGGCTTCACGGAGGGCATCCACAGTCTGGAACTGGCGTCCATTTTGATTGTGGGGATGGCAGATCACATGTACGTTAGCAAAAAATTGGTAGAGCCAATCATTGAGCAATATTTAAGTGAGAGGTGGGATATTTAGCAGAGACCTACTGTTAACCCTCTGTTTGCCTTAATCACTGACTAAACACTACTGACGGTGGCTGAATTGATAGTGACTACACAGGATATTGGTAGGTATGTGTCCCCAGCATCCCTACCTGATTCTACGGCCCTGGCCATTTTTATTTGTCAGCAACAGCTGTTGTCGTCCATACTAAAAATAGGTCCAAACTTTGAGTCGATTACCTTGACTGTTCAGTTGTTGGTTATATTAATGAACATAAGTGGCTGAATGGGACAAAGCAGCACAGTCAAAAACCTGGAAGGGATGGGGTGTGAAGTGGCTCATTTGCATTTAAAGGGCCAGCACTCATAACAACCTTTCTCCTGTCATTTTTTCAGAAATAGGGTTGAAGATGGACCTGTGGAGTTGAATTAATGAAGAATTCAGACCCAAGCATAGCATTACAGTTTGTGTAGACCACAGGGAAATGTTTTAAGTACAGTAAATACTAGATACATAAAGACTTGAGTAACCTTTCAGTTGGTGACTTGTACTTGTACTTCTAATCAAGTGTGACTTTCTAATACTTCATACAACACTGGCTGCAGTCATTAAACTCCAGTGAAAACACCAAATTTCCTTTTTCATTTTTTAGTTAGGTAATTTGGTCTCATTTTGAGCACATAATATCATCAGGTAACAAAGAACAATACGACGCTTCCTTTGCTTTGTTAACACACTTTTTTTTTACAGTAATGCCAAACATCCAAGCAAACCAATCACCATACACTATTTTAGTCACCTCATACACAGGCAGATTTTTATAATCAACCTTTTTTAATATAAAGTATAATATTTACATGCACTTTCAATATTTATTACTACAAATATTTTTAAATAAATGTGACATATCCTAATCATGATCGTCTATGTTAATTAATTACAAATAGGCAATACACAATATCTTAGTTTGTGTTTTCTTCTCTATTATAACTGGGTATTCAGTTATACAGATGATGTTCTATATTTTGTTATGATACTGGATTTATACATCTTTTTAAATGCACAAATTGAAGAACTTTTTACATCTTGATCCAGATTATTTCAGAAATGAACCCCTCTGAAATACCCCACAGAAATACACTGGCTTTTTATGTTTATTCTACACTTCATTTTCTTGATGATTTCAATTTCCCTTAAATTAATATTTCTCTGTCTCGATTCAAACATCTCTTGTTGACTGGAGGGAAACATATGGTCATGGGCTTCATACATTATAATAAGAGTATTAAGGAAAACAAGATTGTGCAGTTTTAGAGTATTTGCAATTATAAATAGGGAATTTGTCGGAGCTAAGTACCGTGCTAGATTGATTAATTTTTTTGGTAACGAGTAACAGTAATGTTCATTAAAATGTATCAGAGTGTGCAATTGAGTTAGGAAATGTAGTGACATAAAAATGAAAGTAAAGTACAAATTCTCCAAAAACATACTTAAGTAGTCTCCCGTCGTTAATATACGACACTGAGGAAGTGATATTTCCTTCAGCTTCACCTGTGCTCGTTTCCTTCTCCACGTTTCCCTTTTTGTCCTCCCAGCAGGTTCTGTAGTTGTCTACTTGCCTCCCACCTGGGTGTTAATTACAATACCTTCTGCATGGGTTGGACGGAGGTGGGGGTGGCTGTTTAAAAGGTTCTTCAGGAACATTTCTGACTGACCTATGCCTCATTTTTCAGGCCGCTACGCCGTTTCGGCTCAGCGGCTGCCTGTCGGAGTCGAGCAGAGGTGAATGAGACGGTCTGTCAGGGGGTTCAAGTGCGAAAAGCGATAGATAATGAGCAGATGTCATGGTATTTTGCTCAAGAGGAGAGCGCGGAGATTAACCTTCAGTAAACTTGATGTATGAGAGGGGGTCCGTTAAACCCCGAGAATATGAAAGTCATAATTAAAACAAGTGGAGGAAGGCAAAGCAGGGCAGGACTTTGACTAGAGAGGGCAGATGGAATAAACCCTACACTGATTCCAAGACTAGAAATTATTACAGGAGTAGATAGTACGGGTTGTAGGATTGTAACCCAATACATATACATACAGTTGAAGTTAACCCTTTGACGACTGCAGTCTCTCTCATTTTACACTTTAAAGCATTAAAGACTTTTGTGAGCCTTTTGTCAGCCTTTTGCTAGCCTTTTGTTAGCTTTTTGTTGGCCTTTTGTTAGCTTTTTGTCAGCCTTTTGTTAGCCTTCTTTTAGCTTTTTGTCAGCCATTTGTTAGCTTTTTGTCAGTGATTTGTTAGCTTTTTGTCAGCCTTTTGTTAGCTTTTTGTCAGCCTTTTGTTAGCTTTTTGTCAGCCCTTTGACAGCCTTTTGTTAGCTTTTTGTTAACCTGTTAGCTTTTTGTCAGCCTTTGTTAGTCTTTTGTTAGCTTTTAGCCTTTTGTTAGCTTTTTGTCAGCTTTTTGTCAGCCTGT
>JAPTGZ010000014.1:7474202-7485674 GCA_029814645.1 Fowleria isostigma
ATCCATCCATCCATCCATCCATCCATCCATCCATCCATCCATCCATCCATCCATCCATCCATCCATCCATCTTTCTTGATGAGCGATATGAGGGTAAAATCAGTAGTATTCAAAAACAAAGTACACTCAGATTCCTAAGGATTAATTTTAGCAAAAAAAAAATGTCTGGGGTCGCCATCAAAATAGACTCACGAGCCAAATAAGGGATAAAAACTGCGTTGATATTGCTGATAAATGTTAAAAATCATGTGACACTTCTGTGAAAACCAGAATAAAAAGCTAAAAAAACCAACTTGCATCTGTGCGCTGTGTCAAATATGACATATAGTCCATTAGTTGGGATCAAATTAGTCCTACATTTGTCTTCCTGATTGCGCCTTTAAAAAATGATGAAACCTGACCTACAGCAACAATTGCTAAAATTAGTCACCTCTGACCTATCCATCACCTGGTAACAGCTCTAAGTGTCACAAAGGAGTAATGGCAGCGCACTGTGATAGACACTTGATTCAAGCTCATTACTGTACTGGATCTGTCAGCAGATATATTTAGAGCACTATCTCATGGCTTCACATTTTAAATGACAAGTAGTTAGGGACACAGAATGTACGTCAGTAACTTATTAATATTAATGTCTGCGTGCTGTGAGGAAACTAATTATTTTTTCCCCGCAGTCGGAAGAGTGATGTCAACAGTAAAACTTTGGATGAAAATCAGAAATGTGCTGCCAGAGTGCTAGCTCTTCTCAGGCTGAATTAAAAATGGGGACGCATGTGAAAAAACAAGATGCTGTCAAGTTCAAATGAACAATGCGCACACTGTTTGGCATATACTCATGCGGATGAACTCCATTATCCAAAGTCTATTAAGGAGGACGGCGACGGGGGTTGAATTCTCACATTTGTTTGCGTTCTGGGACGGTGGATTCGTCGTGAATATGAGCCGGAGACGAGTGAGGTGAAGGTATATGCAGCGTTGGCAGGGTTACTTATGAAATGTATTCTGTTATAGATTACAATGCCCCCCCCCCTCCAAAAAAAAAGTAATCTGTTACATTACTTAATCTGAGTATCGTACTCTGAATACTTGGATTACTTTCACATTTTCTTGAATTTTAGTTGAAAAGAATGATTCTTGTGTGTTCTGTTTTAGAGCTGGATGAATTTATGAAGATAAGATAAAGGATAAGATGAGATGAGATTTGTTAAGATAAAACAAGATAAGATAAAATAACATAAGATAAAAAAGGATGAGATAAGGTAAAATAAGATGAAGAAAGAATAAGAAAAGATAGGATAACAAAATAGAGTAAGATGAAATACAATACAATAAAATAAGATAAGATAAAATGAGATACAATTAAATAAGATCAAAAAAGATAAGAAAAGATAAGATAAAATAAGATAAGGTTAGATAGGCTCAAATAAGAAGAGATGAGATTCAGTAAGATAAAATAAAGTAAAAAAAAAGATAAAATTAGATAAAATAAGATAAGATACATAAGAAAGGATAAGATGAGATAAGAGAAAGTAAAATAAGATAAGAAAGGATAAGAAAAGATAAGATAAAATAAAGTAAGATGAGATACGATACAATAAAATAAGATGAGATATGATTAAATAATATAAAATGAGATAAAATAAGATACAATAAGATAAAATAAGATGCAACTTTATTAATCCCACCATGGATACATTTCAGGATTTAAAATTAATGTTTTTTTTCTAATATAAAAGTTTAACACATTGCTGAGATTTATATACAGCAAAACCCTGTAAATGGTATCCAGTAATATACTGTAATTATTTTTAGCATAATTAGCAAACAATTTTACCGTACCTTATTAGCTAATTTTGCCTGGTAGTTACTGTAAATCCTACAGGACATTTTGAAATGTATTCCATTACAAATTACAGAGTACATGCCCAAAAAAAAGTAATCTATACTATAATCAGTTACATTACTCAATCTGAGTGTCGTAATCTGAATACTTGGATTACTTTCACATTTTCTTGAATTTTAATACCATATGAATGTAACAAATCACACCATGTTTACTCTTGTAAAAGTAGAAGTACTGATTCAACTTTTTTATTTAAATAAAAGTAAAAAGTAAAACTGCATTTGCCATGAATGAAACAATACTTATTTAACCAGACAAAAGTCATAAGTTTTCATTTTCTAATTCTACAGTGAATGGTTAAACTCATTTTTCTCTTATTCACCTTATATGTCAAATATAAACATTTGTATACGTTATAAATACACTTTTTATGTATGATAGTGGTGATATATGTCTGCTATAACTGATAATCAAATATTTTAAACAGTAGTAATGATGCACTGGAGTTGTGTCCGACAACATGTGTACAACCCTGTAACGTAAATGAATTTAGCAGAAGAAGAAAATGGTAAGTCACATGACACACAGGAAATGACATCATCAAACCGTATGCTGACACCATGGCTAGACCAAAGTTAAATCATCTCTTCTATTTTTAAGACTTTTCCACCAAGGGGTTTTATAGAATAATACAAAAATTAAGTAAATAATAATAATAATAATAATAATAATAATAATAATAATAATGATGATACCAATAAATATAAAACACCAGAAAAAAAATAACTAAATCAACAAGGACAATAAAATCAATAAGAACAAATATCATAATAGTGACTGTAGATATACACACACACACACACACACACACACATATATATTATGTATATGTATGTATGTTTGTATCTCAATATTTTTTATTATGTATTTTTTATTCAGATTAAAATATTCAGATTGAGTGTCGTAATATGAATACTTAGATCACTGTCACATTTTCCTTGAATTTTAATACCATATGAATGAAGCAACATATTTTACATACTGTCTATTTTACATACTAGTGTTTAGTTTGAAAAAGTAATGAGTCTATTCTGTGAATGTAAGAAGTATAAACTACAGATATTTATGTAAAAATGTAGGGAGCAAAAGTAAAAAGTCGCCCGCAAAATAAATACTCTAGAAAAGTACAGATACTTTAAAAAAAAAAAATCCACTTAAGAACAGTAACAAAGTACTTATAATTTGTTACTTCCCACCTTTGGTAACATCTATATAGGTTGTTGCTAATATGCATCCATGAGTTAAGCTGCTGTTGTAACTGGCAGTGAATGGCAGACCAGTATGGAAAAAGAGGGGGAGTGTGTCTTTGAATTTTTGCATTCAAATGGGCCTTTATATCAGCGGTGTGCAGGGGGGAAAAAAAGAAAAAAAAAAAAAAAAAAGTCCTGTATAGTGCCACAGTAACCTCTTCTCTACTTTGAAATTCATTGTCTGTGTAGCAGTATATTGGTTTTAGGAGATATAAGCACCGGCTCACTAAAGTAACACTGAACCCATGCCACATGAAAAGAACATATTCCTTTACTTATCTTCAAAACTGTGGCTGTTCAAACACACATCTATGTTTACAGTATGATAATTAGGCCAATACAATTTCAGACCATGTCATAGCACAGGCATTGCACTTCTTTTTTTTTTTTTTTTAATCTTTTGATTATTTTTCTTAAGAGTTCTTTTTTTTTTTATCCGATTATTACCATATTTTCCTGTCTCGGTTGTTAATCCTGAGGAAAAAAACAAAACAAAAAGAAACCTGAGAAGCAAAAACAACAAATGATGAGCCATCAAAGGAGTCGGTACCCTATGCAGCCAAGCTGTCTACAGGATAATGGGACTTTTACAGTCTTAGCAGAACCTTGCAGTATGTATTTACATATTTCCCTTGGTGGAGGATGGAGCAAGACCTTACCTTATGCACTTTTGCTAATTACCAGTATGTCTACATAACGGGAGTCTCCTAATCATGTGGGTAAACACATTTTCTCCCTATAGTCACATAAATTTCTTACTCAGTGCTCGTGCAAATAAGTAGTCGGTTTTGCAGAAGTAAGCATGTTTTACTGAGTTATTAGAGGGTAACATGCACTTTAAAAGTAAAATTATTCCTGTGCAGCTAAATGGGCCAGGTGCAGTTGTAATAAAGTATTACAGCTGTATAATATATTGTTTGGGCATCGTCATCGCAAAATGAAAAAGAAAATCACAGAAAACAAGGACAAAAATCATCAAAAACGAAGAAGAAAATTACCAGAAACAAAGAAAAAAAAATACCCAAAACTAAGGAGAAAATCACCAAAAACGGGAAGAGAATCATCAAAAACAAAGAAAAAATCACCTAAGACAAATAAGATAATCACTGAAAACGAAGAAGAAAATCACGCAAAACAAAGAAAATCACCAAAACAAAGAAGAAAATCACGCAAAACAAAGAAAATCACCTAAAACGAAGAAGAAAAACAAAAAGAAAATCACTGAAAATGAAAACAATCACCAAAAAAAAAAAATCAGAGAAAACAAAGAAAATCACCAAAAATGACGGAAAATTACAGAAACTAAAGAGTAAAATTACCTCAAACAAGGGAAAAAAATCACCAAAAACAAGGGAAAAAAATCCCCGAAAACAAAGAAGAAAATCACCAAAAACCAAGAAAATCACATAAAACAAAGAAAAACAACTGAAAATTATGGAAAATCACCGAAACTAAAGAGTAAAATCACCGAAACTAAAGAGTAAAATCACCTCAAACGGAGAAGAAAATCACCAAAAACAAAGAAGAAAATCACCAAAAACAAAGAAAATCACCTAAAACAAAGAAGAAAAACAAAGAAGAAAATCACTAAAAATGAAAACAATCACCAAAACATACAAGAAAATCAGCGAAAACAAAGAAAATCCCCAAAAACTAGGAACAAGATCACCGAAAACCTAAAAGAAAATCACCGACAACAAAGAAGGAAATCGCAATATAAATCACAGAGTTAAAAAAAATCCCCTTGTCAGTTTTTCCCAGTATTGTGCAGCCCTACAGAGTATGCTTCATTTCTGCAGGGAAGCCCCATAGAAATCATATATACAGTTAATATTTAACCGAGAGACCTGAAATCCAAGGTGAATTCATCTTTAAAAAATATATTAGAGAGGAGTTTGCACATGCACTGCACTAAATTCTGCCTCTAACATACGCAGTAAACCTTGTAGATCTTGGAAGGGGAAGAAAAAAAAAAAAAAATCGCACCGATACTCTTGACAAAGTGTGCGGCAAAGTGTTTTCACACAGCCTTAACAAAATCAAATGTTAGCACTACCAGTGTGTTATATTTGCAGAGGGTTAGTGGCTCTCCTTTCAAGGCCTCGCAGCACAAACACAGCCTTTTCAAGGCCTTACAACAGAAGCACAGAAGAGAGCCTTGATGAGTTAAATCGCCTTGCACAAACACTGAGGAATTGTCAGTAAAGCAGCAAAATCATTGGCAATTCTTGTCAGGTCTCTGGTAAGCATTGCTTGGTGCTGCAAAGAGGAGATAGCAAAATAGAGTGCAGAACGGATACAGAATAATTACTCTTCCCCCTCGCTCTCTTTCTCTCTCTGTCTCTTAAGACATGGGCAAAAAAAAAATTCTTTACTCCTGGATCGTTGTACTATAACATATGTTACCAGGTTAGGTTAAAGCTATACAATATCTTTAATGCGTTTTTTCTTTGTTTGTTCCTACAGTCGCGGGAAAAAAATTATTAGACCACCCTATTTTTCCTTCTTCTTCTTTTCAAAAGGCAGCATTTTAAGGGTCCAGCGTGTGTATAATTTTTCAGGCTTATATCATAGACAGCGGTGTCATCAGCATAGCTCTGTAGTTAGTGATGGATATATCAGTAGCAACCTATGCAGAGAAGTACAGCCATGGAAAAATTATTAGACCACCCTATTTTTTCTTCTTCTTTTCAAAAGGCAGCATTTTAAGGGTCCAGTGTGTGTATAATTTTTCAGGCTTATATCATAGACAGCGGTGTCATCAGCATAGCTCTGTAGTTAGTGATGGATATATCAATAGCAACCTATGCAGAGAAGTACAGTCATGGAAAAATTATTAGACCACCCTATTTTTTCTTGAATTTCTTGTTCATTTTAATGCCTGGTACAACTAAAGGTAAATTTTTTGTTAACCAAAAATAATAACAAAAATAGCTCATGAGTGTTTAATTTAAGAAATGATATCTATCCATTTTCCATGTTTTTCTTGATAATATGGAAACAACGACTGCAGTTTGATGGTGTGTGAGTGAGTAAGTTTTTAGGCTTACATAGAAAGATGCGTCATCAGCATAGCTATGAAGTAACTGATAGGTATGTCATTAACAACCTATGCAGAGAAGTACAGTCGTGGAAAAATTATTAGACTACCCTATTTTTTCTTCAAATTCTTGTTTATTTTAATGCCTGGTACAACTAAAGGTACATTTTTTTAACCAAAAATAATGGTAACAACAAAAATAGCTCATGAATATTTAATTTAAGAGCTAATATCTATTCATTTTCCATGGTTTTCTTGATAAGATGGTAATTATGACTGCAGTTTGATGGTGTGTTTGTGAGTGTATAAGTTTTTAGGCTTACTATATCATAGAAAGTGGTGTCATCAGCATAGCTATGAAGTAACTGATGGGTATGTCATTAACAACCTATGCAGAAAAGTACAGTTGCAGAAAAAATTATTAGACCACCATATGTTTCCTTTAATTTCTTGTTCATTTTAATGCCTGGTACAACTAAAGGTACATTTGTTTGGACAAATATAATAATAACAACAAAAATAGCTCATGAATATTTAATTTCAGAGCTGATATCTATTATTTTCCATGGTTTTCTTGATAATAACCAAAATCACATAAGTTCTTACATCAATACCTTTGACATTCTACTGACAAAAACAGTGCTTTTATTCATTCAATGTTTTCTTTTCTGTCTGTTTTAGTCACATGATGTACACAAGTTAGTACCTGCTTGTACAACCATTGTTTTTGATGACCTTTGGATGGTCTAATATTTTTTTCCATGACTGTATGTCATAAGATTTAAAAAATGAAAATTGTTTCATATATACCTGTAATGTCACTCATATTCTTAATTTTTTATCATTTCCACCATCTTCAGATGCAAGAAATATTTTATTTTTTGTCATATTTCACTGATTTGCATTGTGAGCTATGAGGTGTGCCATGTTCACACTCATTATGTCAGGCCATGGATTCATTTATATAAGCTTATATGTTTGATTTTGACATTTTTGATCATATTTACACTCATGTTCAATATATTTACTTGTTTTTATTATTATCATCTTTCATTTATTTCATCTTTGGTTATTTTTTGTTCATGTCACTTACAAAATTTACTTACTTGATTGCATAACTATTGTTTTTGACAACTTTTGATGTTCTAACTTGATGGACTTGTGGCTAGGTGCGATATAAAAACAAGAAGTAGTACCAAAGACAGACTGATTATAAAGTCTGGGTCTGAATATCATTGAAGTAAATGAGAGAAAAATCATCACTCTGTGCATTTAGAGGTGTGTACATCAAAAACAAAACATTTTAAGATAAAAATGTGAATAATTTTTGAAAGAAAATAGTTTTTCCCGATATTTTGATACATAAATTGTTGCTGAAACCCGAAAAATGTAAGAGTTACAAAGAGTTGTTCGTAGCTTTTCTCTTCACTCTAACTTGAAGTGAGGACGATTTTAGCCAATCAGCTGTCAGCATTCTGTTCCTATTGTATGTGAATGGGGTTTGGTATAGCATTAGTGTGCGAAAACTGTACAAGATATCATTACGACATACAATACAGATGATCTTTGTGCCAAGCCGGACATTTTTTGTATTGATTGAATAATTTTTAGGATCAATCGTGTTGGAATCACTTGAAAATGGCCCACTTCATTTCGAATGGACAAATTTGGCTAGCTTTTTGCAAATTTAACAAAATCGGTGCATTGAAATTTAAATCCAGATAATAGCACATCATTTTAATGCAAATTTTAATGCAAAATTGTCGCTAAAACCCCAGAAATATGAGAGTTATGAAGAGATGTTTGTAAAATTTCTAACATAGTGGGGATAATTTTATCCAATCAGCTGTTGGCAACCTGTTCCCATTGTATGTGAATGGGGTTTGGTATAGTGTTCTTGTGCAAAAACCGTACGAAATATCATTACGACGTCTCATACATATAATATTTGCACTGCACTGCACATTTGTCATATTTCAGAATAATTTTAGGATCAATCGTGTGGGAATGGTAGCCACTTGAAAATGGCCCAATTCATTTTGGATGGACAAATTTGGCCAGTTTTTTGCAAATTTAACAAAATTGGTGCATTGAAATTTAAATCCAGATAATAGCACATCATTTTAATGCAAATTATAAAGCAACAATTGTCGCTAAAACCCCAGAAATATGAGAGTTATGAAGAGATGTTTGTAAAATTTCTAACATAGTGGGAATAATTTTATCCAATCAGCTGTCGGCAACCTGTTCCCATTATATGTGAATGGGGTTTGGTATGGTGTTCTTGTGCAAAAACCGTACGAAATATCATTACGACGTCTCATACATATAATATTTGCACCGCACTGCACATTTGTCGTATTTTGGAATAATTTTAGGATCAATCGTGTGGGAATGGTAGCCACTTGAAAACGGCCCAATTAATTTCAGATGGACAAATTTGGCTGTTTTTTTGCAACTTTAACAAAATCCGCGCATCGAAATGACAATCCAAATAATAGCACATCTTTCGAGACCAGGTTGCACATTTTTCTAATACTAAGTTTTGATCTATTTCCAACAGTCGAATTTTTTGCCAAAGTTTTCGTATAATTCATAAGTCAATCTAATAAACAATAGTTCCCTGTGCCTTACATTGCATGCAAACACACAGAGAATAAAGTGAGCTCCCTTTTTCTTATATCCTAATTTAGGGCAATTAGCGTGCAACAAATTTAATAGGATTTCAGTCTTTGTTTTTTTTTTTTTTAAACAGTTGAACGCTTCAGAATCCTGCATTCTGTGCTTGTATTGCTCACCGTTGCAAGTATTCACACTTTCCAGCCCTGCTTAAGAAGTAGGGCACCACAGCTGCACACACTCAGTGTTCACACTCAATAATGGCCCTGTGCAAGTCGGTTCAAATGAGATTTGAGGGATTTTATGCTCGGTACATGAACAGCCCACTGCATAGTACAGTTACAGTCGTAAAATATACTGTTTTTGAGGCGTTAAAAATTGCCAGTGAATCCGCGGAAAGCTCCCAAACCATGCTCTTATCAACATATTTAGTTTTGTTACTTATCCTTGAGGTATAACTCGGCACCGCTCGGTATGCAAGCCTCAGAGTGTCGTGTCTTTTCAACACCTTGATAAGCCGTACACTGAAAAACATGTGGAGTAGAATTTACTTAGAAAAGCCCAGGCAAGGTTTTCCACGCAGAAATATTAAGTACAATTCAAAAGGGTAATTACCAAGTAAGGACAAATTGGAAATGCAGCATTTTATCGGAAATTTAAGTACAATTTACTTTCATTTATTAGTATTTTCACTACATCTTACTCCATTATCATTAATGATTTGCACTTAGACTAAGCATGTAGCATCCTACATTAAAACACACGACTTTCCATGGTTATTTTCCCTTTATTTTACGTGTTTTGATTGATTTTATTGGTTTATTTTATTTTGAGGTTGTGCGCTCTATGTATAGTGATGTTTCAGTTCACAATAACAGAAATAATATAACGTCCACATATTATGCACATATCATTATGTATACACACATATACATAAATTGTAAGTACCCAAACCAAGAAAAACTTGATGAAAAAAAAAGTTTGCATTTCTTATTCCCTTGGTTGAATAATTTCTCGATTTTACTTACTAATATCAAGTCGTAAGGTGTCAAAAATGACTTACAAAGTTAATTATTTCAACATATTTATGATGTACTACCATTAAATGTTTAATATGTGCAGCAGTAGATGAACAGAGGTTTTAATTTTATAACCAATAATCCATTATTTCATATTGGATTATTTTTTCTACTCTTATCATAAAGTCACAAATCAATAATTTGGTTGAAGCATGTTTTTTTTTGTTTTTTTTAACTATTACATATCTAATTTAAGCTTTTTTGTGGGATCAAATAATATAATTTTGTTCAAGAAGGCCTCTTATACTATGACATGCTAAAAAAAAATGTATTCATGTCTTTCATATTTTCACCAAAAACAGTCCAAATGTCTTTAGTGGTTTTCATCCTTTTTGGCTCAATTAGGGTAAAATAAGTTAGATACTCCACTTATTGAAATGTAGTTAGTCAAAATGTGATATACCATATGGTTGAGCAAGCAGTTAAAGTGTTAATATACAACCCTAATAGCCTAAAAGGGAGTGAGAAGTAGTAAAACTTATTTACTCCCATCCACAGTTTCACTACTTAAACTTGTACGGTTGCAAGTATATCAGGGGAATTAGATGTAAACATGCATTAGTACACCAAAACTAACTTTAACACAACATACAAAACACAAATGTACCCATAAAGAGAAAAAGACGAATAATATACAACAGATTATAGGCAACAAAATGAAATAATGTAAGTATATATAGTAAATACCGTCAATGAATAAAGTGAAAAATAAGAGAAAAAGCAAAAAATAACACATAAGAGACATTTTAAGTGACGTTAACACATCCCCGTGTATTTTCTACTACTTCTGTTATTTTATGTAACCTTTTTTTTGTTTTGTTTTGGTTTTCGCTTTTCAGAACAACGCAGCATCACTTAAAGTATAAAATACACAACATGAAGCAGTGCTGTTCAAACCACATTCACTTTATTTTTGTCAACACGAGTGTGACAACATTTGGGTTTGTAATTTACAGTTTGAATAAAAGCCTTGGTAAAACAAACAAAAAAAAAACAGCCAATAGAAATATACAGGGATGTAGTAATATTACTTAAAATTTTATGTGAAGCATCTTTGAGTGTCCAAAAAAAGCCCTATATAAGTTTGATGTATTATTATTATAAAATATGCTTCTTAAATAACACCTGAAATGAAGGGGAAAAAAAACGATTCTCCATCATCAAAAATTAAAAAAAAAATAATGCAACTGTGGATGAAAAAAATATTATGAACCTTATTGTGACACTACATAAGTATTATATGGCAAAAAAAAAGCCGTGAATGTCTCCTGGAATCAAAACCAAAGACGCTGACGTCATATTTTAAGTTTGCGACTTTTTTCTTTTTGGCCGGCCAGTGTCTATGGATTGTCCAAGGGGTGGAAGAGTTATGGTATTTGTGGGTTTATTGAGGTTGGATATATTTACGGCTGTGGCGCAGCTGGTAGAGTGGGTCGTCCAATGATCGAAGGTCGGTGGTTCGAATCCCACCTCCAACGGTCCATATGTCGAAGTGTCGTTGAGTCGCCCACTGGTGTATGAGTGTGTGCGTGAATGGGTGAATGTGAGGCTTGTATTGTAAAGTGCTTTGGGTGCCATTAA
>JAPTGZ010000014.1:8588616-8601161 GCA_029814645.1 Fowleria isostigma
TATGCATATAGAAATATACATTTAGAAAATACATACAGAAATATATATTGAGAAATATACAAAGAGACTTACACATGGAGACATTGGTTGTAAACATCATGTGTACACAATATACATAATACATAAATATATATGACGATTTCTGTCAATATACACCCCTAGGGAGTGAGAAGAAGTCAAATTTATTCCCTCCCACCCCCAGTTTCACTATTTAAACTTGTATGGTTGCAATTTTATCTGAAAAAATTAGCTGTAAACATGCATTGGTAGTCGCTGCTGTCAGCGCCACCTCCTTTTCTTTCCTTTTTTTTTCTTCTCTTTCCTTTTCTTCCGAACAATGCCCCCTGGTGAACACAACAAAACTTGCTCAGCCACTTTGTGAAGAATGGCAGATTTGACTTTTCTCCACTCACCGTGACGCTTTCTTTTATTTCCCGAGGCTTCCTGTGACCATTAGAGCAACATTTCCTGCAGACACAACGGCGACGTCATAACTGCTCCTCGCTAATGAGACAGGTTCCCTTCAGAGACACCTATTTACAGAGCAGTCACCATCGTAATTGCGCAGGAACAGAAATAAGAATAGGCGTATTTCTCGCTCGCCGACGTGTGGAGATGACGACGTCTGTTTCTAGTTAAACCCACTAGCGGCGGCGGAGGATGGCGGCGGTGTCACTTTTCCCTTCTGAAGGTCAAGCCTAGTCACCACCACCACCACCACCACCACCACCACACCCCCCCAACGATTGAATTTGCTATGACTAAAGAAGACGCTCGAATTAGACAGGATATGGTTAAAGCCGCGGCGAGGGGCTGTTTCTCGACAGGTTTCAGCAAAAGGGATTTGAGAGCTGGACCCTGGCCAGGAGAGTCCGGCGTCACTGTTCGAGTCTAAATCCCCCAAAAAAGGCCTATTTCTCTGTGTGTGTGCTGAGAAGATAAATACACATGGATCAGACAATTTACACCTCGCTTAACAATGGGTAATTATCTCTCCCTGCTTTGTGCTGGAGAACACCAATTACACAGAAATATACTCATGAATCTATTTTCAAAAGAGATATGGTGTGTATGTACAGGATAAGAGTATACTAGGGCTGGACCATATTGGAAAAAAAAACTGATACTGCAATTTTTTTAACACTGTAATATATATTGCAATATGAAAAAATGCTCCAGAGGATATAGTAGCTGTGTGGTACTGATGGAAATGGTCAAATAAATGGTCAAATAAATGAGTTGTGTTACATCTGGTTGTGGCAACAGGTGTAAGACACTGTCGACATAGAACACGTGTTTCACTTTTATGCTTTTGTAGATGGAATATTTCCAGATAACTGACGCTGGGAGGGGTTTTTTGGCACCAAGTTTCTGTTTTCTATGATTTTCTTCTTTGGTTTTGATAATTTTCCTTCTTCGTTTATAGTGATTTTTTCTTGGTTTTTGTTGATTTTTTCTGTTTTCAGTGATATTCTTCTTTGTTTATGGTGATTCTCTTCTTTGTTTTCGGTGATTTTCTTCATTTTCAGTGATTTTTTTTCCTTAGTTTTCTGTGATCTTTGTTGTCGGTGATCATCGTTTTCAGTTTTTCTTCTTCGTTTTTATTGATTTTCAGTTTTTGTTGATTTTTTTTCTGTGTTTTCATTGATTTTCTTTGCTTTCAGTGATTTTCTTCATTTTCTGTGATTTTCTTCTTCATTTTCTGTGATTTTCTTCTTCATTTTCGGTGATTTTCTTCTCTGTTTCTGGTGATTTTTCTTCTGTTTTTGGTGATTTTCTTTCTCTACTTTCGGTCATTTTCCTCTCTGTTTTTGATGATTTCCTTCATCATTTTCAGTCATTTTCTTCCTAATATTCAGTAATTTTCTCTTATTCGTTGCTCATTTTTCAATATTGTTACCAGAGACTCACTCCATGTACAGGGGGTGTGATCTGCTTTGGCAAACTGACTAAAAACGATTGTGACTGGCAGATCGCTGTGTGCCCGGTACCCAGGTTGAACTTAGACGAGAACACATTGCGTTCATTTACCTCCTACATTTCAGAACCTGCGATCTGATTACTGCACACACGTACATCGCTATACAATGATAAATCGCGCAGCTATATAGTCTACAGTGCATGGCTTAAGAGGTGGTGATAAGAGAAGAGTCCAGCTTTATACAGTATGGCACACTAGGAAGGATGTGACTATGAAATCACTTAGATTCATGTCTTTGGGGTGGGAGACAGAGTAAATTGCTGCCAATGTTGAATAATGCAGTCTGCCAACAGCCTCTTTTTTTTTTTTTTTTTTTTTTCTCCTTCTTCCCCCTCAAACTGTGGCTTGGCTCCACAGCTTTTCTAATTATGAAGTGGCTGAGAGATAGCTTCACAACTCCCGATACCGACTGGTGGCGGTGGTGGTTGAGCGGAAGTTGGACGAATAGCAATCTAACTGAATTACCAACAAAGCCTGACAGACTTGTGGAGTTTAGCGAACATATTTGCAAAAAGTAACATCCCCCCCCCGACACACACACACACACCTACCTATTCAGTCACGAAATGTAGACGGCGCAGACACATCGGATGTAACACACGTTTTTTTGAAGTAGGCGCGCACGAACACACACAAACAAATACGCTACAAAGCGGGAAGGTGTACAGTTCTCCGCACGCTTCTCAGCACAATTTAACAAGATATATTAGTCACCCAGGAGGCAGCAGAAAAGCTAGGCATCCACAGTGTGCAGCAGTCTGCAGTCTGACAGTGGGAGATAGTGATTTACAACAAAGCCCTGTAGACCATGGCACAATTTCAGAGTTGCGGAAATGACACTAGTAAAGCAAGGGCATGAAAGTCTATCCACCAGCCACGTCTCATTTCTTACACCATTTGCCCTGGGAAGGGGAAGAGTGGAGACAGAAGGGGCAAGATGACAAATCCAGTATTGTAGCTACCACACAGTGCTGAGTTGAGTCGATGTCATCTAAAATATGAGCAAAAAAAAAAAAAAAAAAAACCCTGTAAGGAAGCCACCTTCAAGGAGGCGGAATACTCCTCCTTTCTTAAATTTGAGGTGAAATCGATTTCTTGACCCCGCGAGCATGCCGTTAGGCTTCGGATTGGATTTGAAATTAAATCTCTATATCCAATATGTGGTGGGAAAAAACAATAATCTGCTAATAGTTGAAATTACAGATCCAGATCACTATCAGAATCTAATCAACTGTTGCATGGCTCCAGGCAGTCTCGCCGACAGATTGCCTCAGACACCCTGCTGACACACAGATTAACTAACGGGGACGAATGGACGGCTTCCTTGATAAAGGCGAAGAAGTGTATAGATCTGATTAACATTTTCAAAATTCATCGAAAAGTTGACCTTTCGCGCTAGTTTAGGCGATTAAACATTTTGCTTCCGTCATGTATGTGTCACATTGGAGGTTGTATCAGAACTCTGAAATGTACCAAGTTGAAAATAATTGAATTTCATCATGATATATACACATTTATATTATATGCTAATGATTATACATACATGTAATACACACAGCATAATACAGTTGCAGAAAATTAGACCACCCTGTTTTCTTCAGTTTCTTGTTCATTTTAATGCCTGGTACAACTACAACTGCTTTTATGTTCAGTTATTGGTAGATTTTTTTTCTGACAAAGGTCACCTTTTCTTCATTTTTTTCAAATTTGACATAATAACCTTGGAATTTACTCTGAGCTTTAATGAACATCTACATGATCACTGATTTAAATATAGGAAAATGCAAAATTTACACTGATAAATGCAGCATACAGGAGGTAATACTTTAGTAAATGATTAAAAATCACTTAAGAAAAAGTTAAAGGGAGTGAAAAAAATCATTTGGGAGATGCCATAAATGTAGTGTGGGGTCTTTATGGGTTATGTTTTCTTTTTTAGTGACTCAAAATTGGTTAACAATGTTACTTTTATTGTGGAAGAATTTTACTGGTAGACCAGTGTTACCTGAACAATCATAACCTTGGTGTTAAATATATGAAAATATCACAATTAATGTGACTTTTACTACTCGGATACTTTATGAATATTCCTTCACATGCATTTGGTCCCATTTAAATGATACAGTCACGGAAAATTGATTAGACCACCCTATGTTTTCTTCATTTTAATGCCTGGTACAACTAAAGGTACATTTGTTTCGACAAATATGACACAAACAAAAATATCTCAAAGTAGTTTAATTTCAGAGCTGATATCTATCCATTTTCCATTGTTTTCTTGCTAATAACCAAAATTACATAAGTTCTTATATCAATATCTATTTCATTGTACTGACAAATACAGTGCTTTTAGACATTACATGTTTTCTTTTCTTTCTGTTTTAGTCACATGATACACACAGGAGTTAGTGCTTGATTGCATAACCATTGTTTTTGATGACTTCTGATGGTCTGATCATTTTTTCATTAACATCTGACCATCTTCAGTATTTCCAACAGTAACCACTTAGCTGTTCCTTCCCACTGTCTAGCATCAATCTGTCACTTCCCTATACACTTTTGTTTATATGAGCCCTCCCTCTACGTACAGTGATTGGCATAAATGAGTCCGCCCCAACAGATTTGTCACAAAACCTTTAGTTTTCTTTGAGAATCAACATTTTCTATGGGACACTAAACAACACATAATGTTCTCAGGTAAGGAAGTGTTCTATAAAACTCAGTTATGTCCAGATGTTTTGAAACTGTGCTTATGTTCATTGAAATATTGATTAAAATCTTACTTTTTAAAGGGGGTGCACTCATTTATGCTGAACACTGTATATGCACGATAACAAGTAATGGAGGATTTTGTGAATGTAAAGTTTTAGAGTCAATTAACCCATAAGGACCCAGTGTGACATTTGTGGCACTTCCTAAATGAATTTTCTCTATATTTAGTCATCATTAAGTGGTTTATTGTCATTTATTCTAATATTATCGTGCGTATTATGTGTTTTTTTCTGTGAAACATGTATTTTCCAACTTTTAATTTACTAATCATGTAGATCACGTAGAAAAAAAGTTGAAGGTTAATATATCAAAAACAGAAAAAGCTGAAGAAAAAGTGCCTTTTTCAGTAAATCTCTCATTATTTGAACATAAACCCAGTGTGTCCATCCACTGTCATTGATCCAACTCCATGAGTTTTACTAATGAATCAATGTTGTAGAAGATAACCATGTTGTCATGATTACTATGGAGCCTCAAAACATCCAAATGGGTCACATCAGATGACCATGAAAAGATGAAAACCTGTATTTTACACTAATTATTTACATGTATTGATACAATTAGTGGATCAACAGGAATTATATAGTTTATATCAGTGCATGATTTTGGTCGATGGTGGATGTTTGGGTCTTTATGGGTTAAAAAAGGTTAAATATAGAGAACATTTCATTTGAAAACTGACACAAAAGTAGTGCTGGGTCTTTATGGGTAAAGCACAAGTTTTCCTCCAAAGAGGTGGTGGTGATGGGTTAAAAAAAAATAATTTCATCATACTAAAATATATAAACCATGCATTTGAGCCATAAAACCAACTATAAAAGCTCATTTCTCCAAATCTCATAAAACCAATGGTAATCTGCTCATTTGCTCCTGTACATTGTAGAACAGAAAAGACAGAAATCCTCCAGGAGGTAATGTCTTGTATGATGTGTGTTTCAGCCCTGCCTTAAGGTAGCCGTTGTTGGAGGAAGAGTGTGAGTGAGTGCAGCAGACAGATCATGTCCGCAGGTCCTGACTTTCCCCTCTAGTTGGATTCCTGTCTGTGCAAAGCCCAGAGGCTTAACTCTGGCTGCAGTAAGTGGACTGAGGAACGCTAAACACTGTCTGGGGGAAGGCTGCTGAACATGACAGCCAGTTAATAAGTGTATGGAAGACGAGCAAGTGCATGAAGGAGTGGATAGGGGAGGGGTGGGGGGGGCAACATCGTCTGTTTGACTTTTGAGACTTTAGTGAAAGCAAAAAGGAAGGGGAGGTGAAGAGTGGTCAGGAATGGGGGGATAATATTGACTGTGGGATGACGGGAGGGTAATAGGGGATCAGAGAGTCCGGCAACAGGACGAGGAGCATTAGCGCCTGACTGGAGCACAATGAAGACAGAGGAGGCAGTCAGGGAAAAGAGTCGCGAGTTGCATAAAAGTAGGGAGACGATGAAAGAGCGTTGTTCCAAGTACAGAAGTATGGCCACCGAATTTGTTTTATTTACAGGGTTCCTATAGATTTGAAATTTCAAAATTCCACGCTTTGTCCAGACCCTTATTTCCAGTTGTTAAAAAAAAAAAAAAAATCAAATCACTTGTGAAATTTGAGTACATAGATGTGTATAAATTATGTAATTAATAGTTTGCTTTCATTATTCTGAATATGTATGACATTATATCCCCAAATACTTTCCAGAAGATTATAGCTTGGTGATGTAGCATGTAATATAATGCAAAAATACATTTAAAAAATCATAAATTAAGCAAATTATAAATTAAAATAAAGAAATAAATATGCTTTAGATGTGCTTAGAACTGAACCAGAAAGTATTGAATGAACTAGCATAGCATCTACCGCTGCCAGTAAAAAATACCAGAAATCTCTTCAAAATCACCAAAATAATAATCAGACTGGCCAATGAAAGATCTCAAAATCTCTTTCCTAGATTGGTGTGTTGAAATATTAGGTGTAAATATGCTTTAGATGTGGTTAAAACCAAACTGGAAATTAGCGAATGGACTAGCGTAGCATCTACTATCACCAGTAAAAATCCCCGGAAATCTCCTAATAATGTCTAAGTCTTTAATGGATGGGTGTGTAGAAATATTAGATATAAATATGCTTTAGTTGTGTTTAAAACCAAACTGGAAATTAGTGAATGAACTAGCATAGCACCTACTGCTGGCAGTAAAAAATACCTAGAAATCTCTTCAAAATCACCAAAATAATAATCAGACCGGCCAATCAAAGATCTCAACATGTCTTTCCTAGATTGGTGTGTAGAAATATTAGGTGTAAATATGCTTTAAATGTGGTTAAAACTGAACTCAATTAATGAATAAACTAGCTTAGCATCTACTGCTGGCACTAAAAAATACCTGGAAATCTCTTCAAAATCACTGAAATCATAATTAGACCAGCCAGTTAAGGTGTTAAATGTCTAAACATGTCTTTCCTAGATTGGTGTGTAGAAATATTAGGTGTAAATATGCTTTAAATGTGTTTAAAATCGAACCAGGAATCAGCTGTATGAAGTACAGCAACCGCTGCTGATGTCGTACTCGGAGAGGTGCTTGTCGGAAGTCTTGACCTTGTTTATGTAAATGTACTGATGTAACTACTTAGAAAACACAACAAACTAAGAAGAAATCAAAACAGGTTGTAGAAATCCACACGATTTTAGTCAAAAGATAAAGATAGAACTACAGCACCTGAAGGGTTCAAACTCAAACTTTATCAACTATTAGGATCCACAATTGCACAAATAAATGAACTAAAGACTAAGAAAAAAGGGTTTAGCAAGATATCGCCCCCTTTAAGTAACGTTGTAAAGGGCTTTGGGGATGAGGAGATGAATGAGACTACTGGAACAAAGAGTACAGGTGGAGTTTTGGACGGCGAGTAGTGAGCACAGATAGGGCGGAGTAGGGACAGAAGGCGATAATGATGCTTACTTTCCCCCTACGAGGCTGCCACAGTCAGAGCTGTCAGCTTCAGGCGGCGGCGCTCAGGACGCCGCTTGGTATGTTAACCCCCAAACACCACTGACACTCCATGATAGATCGCATGTGTGTAATTACATGTGTGTATGTTTGTATGTGTGAGAGACGGTGACAGTGATGCTGGCGGTGAGGCTTTTGTGCGTGCCGCCGCATATTGAGGTGTGTCTTTGTGTGACTTTTAGCGTGTCAATTTTTCTTGGCAGCGGTGAAAGCAGAGTGATGTGATTTTCCCCTCTAACAGCCTCCAGGAGTAATGATCCAGGTTATTGCAGATGACGTGTAACACCTCAGCCCAGCGGGCATTGGCGCTGCAAAAACCTGTCCTTATAGGTTAGGCTTCAGGGAGACTGTTGTCTTGGTGGCAGCACCGCGCGCACAATTCTTCTGTCTCCCAAACCTGTCACCTTCACATGGGCCCCTCCTTCTGTGGATAATGGTCTCCTGTCTATGTTGTGAATGATATCTGGACTCCATTGTACGCCCGTTTCCTCCACAGCGCTATTGTCCTGCAGAATGCCTTTGTGAGTTTCTCTTTTTTCTTCCCTTTTTTTTTTTTTTTCGCAAGAGGTACAGTGTGCAAGCTGTATTCCGAGGTGCTGTAAATGAACAGCCAAATACATCAGCAAAGGTCCTATTTACTTTCAGTCCCTGGAGTGAAAAAGAGAGGTTTCTGCCATTGTTCTGCAACCTCTCAAAACATTAGGATGGTTCATTGTGAATGAGAGAAATAGAAAGACCTCCACACAAACTACCTGCCGAATCAAAGCACGCGTACCAATCTGGGACCATATATTCCTCAGGGAAGGACACAATACAAGCTTTCTGCTGCAACATGGGACATGCAGTAATAACTGTGTGGACTGCTGTATGGGGCTGAATACTACCCAGGGCGTCTGGTAGACAGGAGAGGAAACCTGCCCCCTCTGAGAAGAAGGTCATTCTTTTTTGAGACCCCCAACAGCTGAACACCGCGCCTTGACATGAATAACTGACAAACGGATGCGTACGGGTCTCAGAGGCCTCCAATTATTGTTTGGTGCCGCTGTCCGTCAAAGACAAATGGGGCAGAACCTGCCAGTGGACCTTCCAGTTTTTTTGAGCAGGAGCCTCAGAGTCCAACCCCTGTGATATATAGAGGCGAGAATCACAACACAACACTGTCAGAACGACTCGGCAGTCATAACGAAGGCCTCATGACACAGCGATTGTACAATTATCTATGATGTAGCCTTTGTATTTCCCCTTTTGCAATTCCCTTCAATATTTTTTAATTTTCAACCAAATAACAAGTGTTCTTTTTGATGTAACTATATGGAAATTCCCAAAAAATTTCCTGCAAAATGCGTGTTGGATGATTTAACCTTAGCGGCCATATTGAAAAGGACAAAAAATAAAAGCCTTTCCACTGCTTGTAGTGGGATGATAATCCACCAGGGGGCAGAAAACACATATATGGTTATATACAACAAGTTTTTAAGAAAAGTATTGATCCTTTTGAAAAGATAAAGGTCTCAGAACCTGATGTAGCAAATATGATACAAAGGGTTTTATAGGGTTATATCAGAAAACAGAGAAAACTTAAGGAAAAGTGACTTTTTCAGTCAAATCTATCATTAGCTGAACACAAACCGGATGTATATGGATCTCAGCGGCCTCCAATTATTGCGATTGTACAATTATCTATGATGTATCACAACGCTCATAGAGAAAAAGTCCCACAAAAGTCAAAAATTAAAAAAAATTTGTGTTTATTCATTCCAGTGTACAGTCATAGATTACTGCTGATAAAGTTAAATTAATCATTACATTTAACTGTAATGAGCATTTTGATGTTGTACCACTGTATCACAGGACCATAAAAGGCTACAACTAAATCTGCCAATGACAAAAATGTTTTGTTGACAGAAATCAAACAAAAAATTAGCTTTTAAAACCAAATAAAAGCTATATCTAATAATACAACACAAATAAAAACCTAAATAAAATCTCTGGTAAATTCAGCTTTGATTCTCTGCACTGGGTTTTTTGATAAACAGCATTTTTCTTTTCACTATTATTATATTTTATGTCATGCATTTTTCACCCTGCCTTTTGCTGCCACTGTAAATCACAGCTTTCCTCACAGTACTTCGAATAGTGAAACATAAAAATAATAAATTAAAACAATACCTCACAGCAAAAAACAGATTTACTAAAAATAAAATAAATAAATGAAAGTATAGTCATGAAAATTTCAAAAACTCCTTCAACAGAAAAAAGATATAGTGACTCAAGTTGTCAAACTGGCAGCAAATCTGTTTAAAGCACCTGCATATTTTAACCCATAAAGACCCAGCACTACTTTTGTGTCAGTTCCCAAATGAAATTTTCTCTATATTTAACCTTTTTTAACCCATAAAGACCCAAACATCCACCAAAATCATGTATTTATATAAACTGTTTAATCCCTGTTGATCCACAAATACAAGTAATAATTGGTGTAAAATACAGTTATTCATCTGGTTATCAGATATGACCCATTTGGACATTCAGAGGCTCCTCAGTTACCATGGAAACACCACCATCTTCTACAACATTGAGTCATCAGTAAACCCATGGAGTTGGATTAATAACAATGGATAAAAACACTGAGATTTTGCTGAAAAAGTCACTTTTTCCTTCAGTTTCCTCTATTTTTGATATAATAATCCTTAACTTCACTCTAAACTTTTATGAACATCTACATGATTAGTAAATTAAATGTTGGAAAATACCTGATTTTCACTGAAAAAGCACAAAATACAGAGGATAATATTACAATAAATGGCAAAAAATGTTTAAATATAGAGGAAAATTAATTTGGAAAGTTATATAAATGTAACACCAGGTCCTTATGGGTTAATAAAGATATTGATATTCAGCACCAGTGTATTGATAATGTATTGCAGGGGGAAGTAATGGCAATATATTCCCATATCTGTATTTTGTCCCACACTTTATGGGCGCTGCAAGCACTCTGCAATAATTGAGTTTGATCTAATGAAGGCAATGCCAAACTTGGGTTATTGTTTGCCTGAGGACAAAGCGAGAAAGTTGAATTCATTGTTGGGAAAGATGCCGCAGGAATTTCTTTGAAATGGAAAAATTGCATTAAACATTCCATTTGTATTAATTATATTGTGCTTCTCATTACCGTTGGCACTCATAGCAGCGGCAGCAGCAGCAGCAGTGCAGCCAGTGGTATTGGGCTTAAAGCAGCACTTCAAGCAATAATATTAGAGGCAACCATCCATGCCTGAGGCACACTGAAACTGCCTATGATGTCACTGAATGAATGAATATAGCTTTATTCTGAAGCATTGTGTCTAGACCTTTGGTCCTACGAGACATCAGTCACTCAAGTTACTCACCACTAGATTCAATTAATCATAGCCTTAATTCAATCCAATGTCCGGGCCTCCCAGCTGTAAGCCTCTAAGTGGGTTTTAAGAGAGCTGAAGTCTGCTGGTGTACGGTCCTCCATGCACGAGTTGAAGGGCTGGCTGTCTAGCAGGGATTTAGTGACACTCCAGAGGTCAAGGGTTAGACTAACAGAGGCAGGTGGTGCTTATGTGTGCGCATACGCCGGCGTAAACGTGCAAACACAAAATACATAAGTACACACTAGTGCGTCTGGGCGCTGCAGACCCAAACGTTCAGCCGACCCTCTCATCAGTGTCCCATTAAAACACAAAGGATAGAAGAAGGTGTGTGTGTTAAAGGATGGAAAGATTCAGTGAGTTGTATCGGGTTATCAGTGTTAAAGATGCAAGAATGTTTATTACAGTTTGTACATAATCACCTAATTGTAATTATTTGAGCTCTATTGTGCATGACTATATTAATAAGCCTTTAAAGACCCAGCACTATGCTTATGTCATTTCCCAAATTACATTGTCTCTACATCTAACCTTTCTTATCACCATTTATTATGATATTATCCTCTGTATTTTGTGTTTTATCAGTATAAATCAGGTATTTTTGGTATTTATTTACTGATCATAAACATGGGGCAGCTGTGGTTCAGCTGGTAGAGCAGGTCATCCAATGATTGAAGGGTAGGCGGTTCGAATCCCGCCTCCAACTGTCCATATGTTGACGTGCCCTTGGGCAAGACGCTGAAGCCTAAATTGCTCCCAGTGAGGCCTAGTAGTGCCTTGCATGGCAGCAGCTGCCGACTGGTGTATGAGTGTGGGTGTGAATGGGTGAATGTGAGGCTTGTATTGTAAAGCACTTTGGGCACAATGAGAGTATGGAAAAGTATCGACCATTTACCATTTTCACAAAACCTCAGGTGAAAGTTGAGGGTTATAGGCTCAGGATAAGCATAAAATAAGCTTTTGCTTCTAGCCTATTTCTTTTGTGGTTTTTGTTTGTGATTGTTGTATTGAGTGGAATGATTGATGTGACGGGGGCAGCCATGGCCTAGATGGCGGGAGAATCGGCTGGAGAGTCAGTTTGTGACCAGTGGGTCACCAGTTCAGTTCCCCGGACTGGTAAAGAATTGTTGGCTGATGTGTCCTTGAGCAAGGCACTTAACCCCCATTTGCTCCCCAGGCAGTTGATATGGCTAACCCACTGCTCCTAGTATGTAGTGTGTGATGCATATGTTTCATCTAGTGATAGGTCAAATTTCGTTTGATGTTGCATGTTTACATGTGAACTTACTGACAGAATAAAGATTATTATAATTCATTCATTCACTTTCTGAACCCACTTTATCCTCACTAGGGTCGCATGGAGCCTATCCCAGCTACTTAAGGGCGAAGGCGGGGTACACCCTGGACATTTCA
>JAPTGZ010000014.1:8815495-8830300 GCA_029814645.1 Fowleria isostigma
GGTACATTTGTTTGGACAAATATAATGATAACAACAAAAATATCTCATAGTAGTTTAATTTCAGAGCTGATATCTGTCCATTTTTTATGGTTTTCTTGATAATTACCAAAATCACAAGCTCTTACATCAATATCTATGACATTGTACTGACAAAAACCGTGATTTTATTCACTGTTTTCTTGTCTATCTGTTTTAGTCACATGATACACACTTACTTAGTACTTGATTGTATAACCATTGTTTCTGATGACTTTTGATAGTCTACTAAGTCTTTCCTTGACTGTATATTACACACGATATTACACAAACATTTGGTGACAGGCATAATATTATAAAATTTTTGGTTTAGAATTTGGAACTGAACTATGAACAATTTCTACAATATCATGTGAGCTTATTATTAATACAACTGACAGATCAGAGTCCATCTACAAATGCAGAAAACATTTCATAACAGGAAGAATATTGTTAATATTACACTTAATTTTCATTTCGTCAACATTTTATTGTTAAAGGATTTTTATGCTATTATTTTACTTTCAATAACAATCATCTATATTTTTTTTTTTAGTTTATCCTTTATTTAACCAGAAGGAAAAGCTCATTGAGGTTAAAAATCTCTTTTTCAAGCATGTCCTGGCCAAGACAGCAGCAGCACCAGCAGAAGTTACACAAAATAAAAATCACAGCCACACACCCACACTCACAAACAGTTCTGCTGGTGTGTAAGTCTGTCCACGGTCTAGCACCACAGTACATCTGTGACATGTTAGTCCTATACGAACCATTTCAGACCCTGAGAATCTCATGGACTGGTCTTCTGCTGGTGTTCAGAGTCGGGACTAAACATGGTGAAGCTGCGTTTCAGGTCCATGTTCTAAACTCTGGAACAGACTTCCTGATGACGTGAGACAGGCCTCTACTTTGGCAATGTTTAAGTTCAGGCTGAAAACGCCGCCTCTGTTCAACTGTACATATAATAACTGAAAGGGTTATATCTGCACTCTTCTCTTTGACTTTATTCTAATTGAATATTATTCATGTTTTTTTGATTAGGTTTTAATTGTAGTTGTGTGTTCTTAACTTGTCTCTTTTCCATTTTTGTAAAGCACTGTGAATTGCCCTGTGTATTAATTGTGCTATACAAATAAACTTACCTTACACTAAAAATATACATAAAAATACACATAAAACACAATAAAAGTCAGTACTAAAGCCACACAAAATAGTAGATCAACATGCATATATGAAACATCACCACTGTTTTAAAAGGCATTAAAAGTATAATAACCATGTTCTTTAAGTCATTCCAACAGATGTAGATCAGCAGATATAAAAGAAGTAGACCTATAACACATTTATAGATAAAGGAACACTAGTGTTTTGGTCTGCATGTGGCCCCGAAACTGAGTTCAACATCCTTGATTGATAATATCAGTGTAATTTTTGCACATTGCAAATTCATGCACGGGCTGGATTTGATCCACTTGCCGCCTCTTTGACACCTATGACGTAAAAGAATCTCTATGAATTTGTACCTGTACTGCCTATTGAAGGAACGCCACAGCAAAGCCTCAAAGAAGAAAATGCTTTCAATGTCAGCTCTACATAAATAAATAAACGAAAAAAAATATGCATCTCTATTGAAACAGCGCGTACTGCAGTACCGATTGTAAAGCTGAGATGAGTTAGATTCCTGGTAAACGCAGTGTGGGCTGAAGCATGACAATGACAGACAAGAAAAAAAAAAAAAAGAGATATGTGTCTGCAATGAATGAAAAAAAAAAAAAAAAGGAAATTCAAACCCTGTGCCCCAGACAACCTGGTGAATAAAAACCCCATTTCCCATGGAGCAGCGGGGTTATAGCCTCACAGGTACGGGAGGACTACAGATACGGAGCCTTCGCAGTCCCGTGGGCCTCTCTCTCTCTCTCTTTCAGCTGCGAAACCCCCTTGGATTAGGCACCGGGCCAGAAAAGCAGCAATCGAAAGGCTATCTTTCACTTTGAACATGACATTCAAGACATCACTTGTTATAGCGGCAGCATTACGGCCCGCAAGACGGTGTCGGGGCTGCAGGGGGTAAACATAATGATGATGTGGGAGGAGGCTGCTGCCACATTCACAACAGATACAACAATTTAAAATGCTCAGCGTACGATAAAACTCCTGGCATCTCAAATCATATTATACATTATAATACATCAGGGCTCATCACCTCTGAAGGGAACAACACAGAGCCTTGGCTACTTGTGCAGCATCCGCGCAAATTACATTTGGCCAACTAGTGTCTCACTTTGCATTTTAATTGGCTGTAACTCTATTACGGCCAAACAAACACCGCAGACTGTACTTACAGGGTGAGGTGATTGAAGCCCACGGTCCTCAAGGTGAACGCTCTGGCGAGGAGACGCACATGCGTGAACAAAACGCCGATGGTCTCCTCAAAGCTGGTCAGTTTTTGGAGGACTGGAGACGTCTCAATCAGCTGCCTGTCGGTCTGCGGCTCCTGGACCTAGACAAACACAAACACGGGGAACTGAGGGAGGAACTGGACTTTACCGAGCAAAAGGTCTGCATTTACACCGCCGAGTTTTACAGTGTGGGGTGGGTCAACTGCATCCTGCATGAAATCGGCCCCATGAAGAAATAGCTTTGTCTCAGTTACAGATTCCCCCCGTGGAGCCAAACATGCCCGCGTCCTCACTTCATCTCAAATCTACGACCGTGTTTTTCAACCTTAGGGTCAGGATTAGGGATGCACAATAATACAAAAAAACTGACAGTGAAGCTGATTTTTTTTTAAACCTGCGATATATATGTATATTTTGTGGTTTTCTTCTGTTTTCTGTAATTTTCTTCTTCGTTTTTCCCAGATTTTCTTCATTATCGTGATGTTCTTCTTCATTATGGCTGATTTTCTTCTTCGTTATCGCTGCTTTACTTTATTTTTTTTAGATTTTCTTCTGTTTTCAGTGATTTTGTTCTTTGTTTTCGATGATTTTCTTTGTTTTTGGTAATTTTCTTCCTTGTTTTCTCAGTATTTCTTTGTTATTGTGATTTTCTTTTTCGCTATCACTGATTTTCTTCGTTACTGCTGATTTTCTGCATTTTTTTCTGATTTTCTTCTTTGTTTATCCTAATTTTCTTAGTTTTTGATTATTTTCTTTGTTTAAGGTGATTTTCTTCATTTTTTTTCTTTATTTTCTCTGATTTTCGTTTTTGATGATTTTCTTCTTCATTTATGGTGATTTTCTTCATTTTTTCTGATTTTCTTCTTCATTTTCACAGATTTTCTTTGTTTTTGCTGATTTTCTTCATTTTCTGTTATTTTCTTCTTCGTTTTTGGTAATTTTTTCTTGTTCATCGCTCATTTTTCAATGTGGTTACCAGCAGCTATGTGTCAGGTACCCTTGAAATTAGATGACAACACATTGAGTTCATTTCCCTCCTACATTGCCTGGACCTGCGATGTGACTATTGCGCTCACATACATTGCGATGATGATGCTCAATCGATACATTGTGCCGCTCTAGTCGGGACCCCACATGGGGGTCACCTGACATTATTTTTTTCCCTTCCAAAATATTTTTATTTAAGACAAATTTTTTCAGTTTCAATCTCAGAATAACAATGTAGCTTTATTTTTGATAAATATGCATACATTCACTGTGACATCTTTTTTTTTAAAACATAATGCTTATGTAGTGTCACAATAACGTTCAAAATACTTTTTACATCCATAGTTGCATTAATTTTTTATTTTTGATAATGGAGAATCGGACCGCTGCACCAAGTCTTCATTACATCCCAAATTAAAGTCTGGACTTTATGGAGGATAATCCATGTATGAAAATGATGCCTCAGTCTCCCTGAACCATTGAAAAGTTTATTTTTACAACCCATGATGTCACAAAAAAATGGGAATAACCTGAACAAATATGAAATATTTAAAATGTCTTAATAGAAGTGCAATTTTACCAATATTCTGCCTGTTACTAAATGTTTTGTACATTTGTAAATCTACTTTGACCTGTAAGTTGGACATAATACTGTAAAAATAGCACTTATTTTTCTTAAAAAATTCAGTTTGTTTACTATTGTTCACATTTTTTATAGAATAATTTGTATATATAAACATTTTCATACATAATTTCCCTTTTTTCACTCTAAAACATAGAGACAGAGTTTTCACACACTTCTAAAACTTTACACAATCTCAGATATTATCATGAAATATTTGCAGAAAAATTAGTTTTGTGTTCCAAAAAGGTGTGGCTGCATCAGACAGACACAAACAGATGCAAATTTTTATATTTTCTTCATTGTTAACAAGAAAAAACTAAACTATTTTCAACACGTCCTTGATGTTTTTCAATAATTCTTAATGCAATATCTATCTATCCATCTATCTATAAATATATATATCTATAAATATGTATATATATATATATATATATCACAACTGCATAGTGTGTCCAAAAACATTTTTTTCTACCACTATATGTGACCCCTGAACTAAAATTACTTTGACACCTGTAGTATAAACTACTCGTAGAACACTAAACCTGATGGAAAACCTTCCCAAGTGTATAGTGACAGTTCCAGTCGTGGCTTATTTTGTTATGAAAGAAGTATAAAAGCACGGTCCTTCTGTACCACATCATGCACAAAGTACATGTGGATAAATGCTAATTATGAAAAGTTTATTTGTACACTCGGAGTGCAATCAGAGAAACTAAAGTACACCTTTCCTGATCTGCTAATCCTGCTCATATTAAATGCTTCTACCTCTAATAATTATGTAAAAGTGTCAACTATTACAAATCAACCATCATCAAATCAACAAATGAGGTACAATCATTAGCCTTCTGTTTCAGTTGTTTATTCAAATCTCTAGCTACATGTTATTATTTGGGTGCCTCTATGAAAGCGGGACAAAGGGGCTAAAAAATTCAAATAAGATGTAGACTAACATTATGAAGCACCTTCTCTCACAGGTACATTTTGGGAATCTCCCTAAATATGCAAGACAGAGTGTTTCACAATAATAATAATAATAATAATAATAATAATGATAACTTTATTTATATACCACCTTTAAAAACTAAAACTAGAAAGTGCTTTGACAAAGTAATGGGCACAAAAGCAGGATGCAAATAAAATAAGCAAGATACAAGCAAAGATATTAAAACATAGAGGCCAGTCTATAAAAATGTGTTTTAAAAAGTGATTTAAAAGATGAGACTGATTCTGCTAGCCTTAGCTACTCGGGCTGGCTGTTCCAAGTCGACGGAGAAAGCACGATCACCTTTAGATTCAAGTCTCGACAAAGGCCGCTGTTGCAAAATCACTCGCGATTGATATGCGTCTAAACGGGCGGGTTCCGCATGTAACACAAATGGACACGATGAGTTACACATGAAACCTGAAATGAGACAGAGTGATAAAAAAAAAAACACGTCTGGATTAGAAAAACCACAAGGATTGACATGTTAACCACAGTGTCTTTATTTATAGCAGAATATAAGACCATTTACAGACATGTTTTCCAGATCAAATGCAGTGACGTGTAGGTAGCTTTTCTCGTCCCAATTTTAGTCCTATTTTTGGTCTCAATATTTTATTAAAAATATATAAATTTGTGGATCTCTCAGAGCAAGAGTATAATTGTTTTGTATTTATCTGAGGTCATCATTAGGTACATCCTGGAGGATATAAGTCTAAAAAAAACTCTCTTTTATTATTGAGTCTAAAAAGCTGGTGAAGTTTCAGCTACCAAAATGAACCAGCTTCATAAAAGCACACACTTATGTTGGTTTTACCCTTTTTAGTAGTTATGTTACTTTTTTCTTCCTATATTACGCATATACATTCTATTTTGTTCAGTACAAGAAAGTCGAGAAATTCTAACTCAACCCAGTTCTTACTTCTGAGGTCAGGCTGCAGGTCATGGTGCAATGCTGTCTGGAAACTTTTATTCTCTCTCCTCTATGTGGATCTACAGAAAAGCTGCCTATAGCTCAAGGTTCATCGCCATATTTTACCCGAGGTATATGTTTCCGTCTTTTTTAGGGATGTGCATACGTGTGTCAGTTGCTATGTGTTCTTCAAGGTTGGGTCATTGACACTGGGAGGTGCATTCACAACTCGACGCTTTAATGTCCTGTATTCGCCGTTCTCAAGCTCGTTCTAAGAAATGTTTCCTGCGTAATACGTCCACAGAGTCTTCCTTATACTTCAGTGTCTTTCTACACATGCTCACAGCAACATTCCCTATCAATTACTGGATAACTAGTCTTGCGATGTTAAAGTTCACCCACGTCAACGCTCTTTTTTTACATACTGTAGATGTAAAAAGATCAGTGTAACACCAGTTTACAGTTTAGCTGCAGTTTTTTCCTCCCCTTCAAGTCTACATGGACTTATTTTAAATTCTTATCAATTCTCCTTTACAAGCTTCCCCCCCCCAGGCGACTGCAGATGTCTGATGGTTGGTTAAGTCTGTGAGCAGGATTACACGAAAACTACAGCAGCGGTTATCATGAACAGTTTTTTACTTTTTCCTTTAATATTGTGCGACAGGGTGTTTGAAGTACCAACGGTGGGGTCTTGGTCTTGTAGTTTTGTTAGGTACTGTTTTATGACAAAATAAGAGGGGAAAAACAGAGGATCTTGAAACCAAAAGGCAGCAGATATGTGGCCAGTAACAATCAGCGTGACTACCTCAGGCATCCTTGAATCACACAAAACAAACAAACAAGAGGGGAAAAAAAACCCTCACTGGCTCAGTGAAGTCGTTCTGCATAAGTGCGTTAGATAAATTCCTTAAATGCAATGAACCACTACAGTATATGCTGCTTGAGGGCCTGTTTAGACTGTGTGTTTTTACTCTGCCTCAAAACAAACCAAGACGATCCGCAGCAGATGGAATCTCTTAGTCATTAAGTTTTAAGTCAGAACGGCTCCTGTTTTCCTCTGGTGATGCAAAGGGTCAATTAATGCCTCTTATGAATCAGACTTCCTTTAACTTCCCTCGCCTTTTCTAAAGCAGGCCGTGTAAGAGTCACCGTGACTCTCATGAGTCCTACGACAATCACTTTGATTGTAATTAAATGCTGTAGATTTATGTTTTTAACACTAACTTAAGGGCATGCTGAGTTCAGAGGTAGTCTACTTCAGCGAAATCAAGCCATTCGCCTGAAGTAGAGTACTGCTCATGCCTGCACTCATTAGAAAAAGAAGCAAATTCTCGAAAATATATGCATACATGTTTGTTGAATCAAGAAATGTCCTTATGGGTGGATTAATTAGGCTGCTAGAAATATCTAATTGGTCTCTGTGTGCTACAACTGTAAGCTTGACCAAGACATCTTTCCTAAAGAAAACAGAAACAAGGAGGCGCATAATTTAATGTGGACATTGAAGGGAAATCAAGTCCATTCATTTGACCTTGCTGTGTTTCTCTTTACACTGCGAACGACTTTACCGATAAGTTGCCTTCAAAGGGTGACGGCCACTTTCTACATTTCCAAGCTCAGCTCTTTTTTGTCTGTTATTTTATCAAAAAATGACAAGTAAACAGCTTTTGCAGAATCTCCCGTGTCAAGTCAGAGTGTGGAGCAGAGATGTATAATAAAAGTATTTTAATTGGAGTGCTGCCGGTAATGTCATGGTTTCATCTTCCAATATGTCCTAAGAAACATTTCATTTCTGGCTTTTTTCCCTCTGTTAATTAAAGAAAGGCGTTTAAATGTCATGCATCACAACTAACGACATCTGACGAGTTCAGCACTCATAGGCACTAGCTATCCTTCAGGGGGAATGGCCGGCAGCAAGGCTTCAAACGAAGTGAGGAGAGGGAAAAAAAAAATATCAACAGCAGTTATAAAAAAAAAAAAAAAAAAACACTTTTGAAATGGCTTCAAAGCATCACTTTCAGCTGAGTTCAGACAGCAGGCAGAATCAGAGCCGAGGTCTTTTGAGGCCCAAAAGCCTGACACTCATGTATCTCCCTAATAAACCAAAGTAGAAATTTTGAAATCTAGACTCAATGTAAATGGCGTTCTGGTAAATTATTCTGGATAGCTGGGGTTGATGATGCGCTGGTGCGAATCAAGTGAGCAGGAAAGACATGAAGATGTGCCTGTCAACCACAAAGCATTCCTCTGCGCTCTGTAGGGTACGTCAGTGGCAAGGCTAATGTATGCATGTATGCCAAGGATGCGTGTTCGCATAATTACCCACGCCATGGCTGCCTGCCATTGCAATCCACTCAAACCTCATTAAGGCAGATCCTCTTTCACCTCTGTTTTGTCATTCTTGACTTAGTTGGGCAGGGGAGGGGGCGACACCTTGTTACCTCTCTGCAAAATTTTTTGGCCACAGCACTGTTGCCTAAACTCCAAAGAGCCTTAATCAATTATAGAGGAAATAATTAGATAAATAAGTAATGAACAGGAAGATGTTTTTCCTCATGCGAAGCTGCTTAAATGATATCGTCTCAAGCCAAAAGGTCAGGATGCTATCAAGCTACCAAGAGGTTGGCACACTTTAACAGGCTTTAGCCCGCTGGCAGGGGACCACCTAGAGGAAACCTCAGCTTTGCGCAGTGTGTGGTAATGAGGCCGCGGCTCTGAAGCGGCTAATGACTACTCATGCAGCACACAGTGGAGGTTCTCCTTGCACCACAGAGCGGTTGTAGGGCTGACCCCGGGGCTCCACCCTGACCACGGTGCCTGCAGCTGGGGCCTCCGCTAGGCAACTCAACAGGAAAACAGACTGCTGGAGACAATGGGCTGACTGTGGGCACCGCCGAGCAAAACAACAAAAACAGCCTCTGCAGATATGTAGCAAATGCAGAGGCTAAAAAAAAATCCCAAGCTATGGCCCCATAGTTCACCAGTATGTGCGATGAAGAACCAATAACAAGTTGAATTTGTGAGGTTGTCGGGTTCTGCCACTGGTAAGAGTCCTGTGGTGTTGATGGAGGAGATCAATCTCCCAATAGAAGTGGGTGGTACTTTCACTGGAGGAGAACTCAACAAATCAAAGACCATAAATGGCTTCCTATAAGTGCTCAATAGTAAATACACTGATATCTCCAACCACTTCTCTGTTGTAAGCTATCAAAATATGGCCCATTATAAGTAAAGGCAAATGTTTAATATTTAAAAAATTCATTCATTTTGGGGGGTGTGGCTCAGGATTTAAAGCAGTTTGTCCAATAATTGGAGATTGGCGGTTCGAATCCTGCTCTGTCCTGTGTTCAAGCCATTTCAACCACCTTGCCTCCAGTGTCACTCACACTGGTGTATGAATGCGTATGAATATTTGGTTGTGGTCGGAGGGGCCATTTGGCATTAACTGGCAGCCACACTTCTGTTAGTCCAATAGGGCAGCTGTGGGTACAAACGTAGCTACCACCAAGTGCTTTGGAAGAAGCTTTGGGTGCCATGAAAAGTGCTATAGATATCTAATCCATTATTATTATTATTATTATTATTATCTAATAAAATGCAAAAATCGTAATTCCTCAAAACTGTGACGAAACTTTGTAGATATTGTCCCAAGGAAGGTACACATACAGTTTTAAATGAATCTGACCAGTGGTTTTGTTAGACAAGATGTTTGAATAAGCTGCTAATGACAACGACGACGAAGAAAACGATGAAGACAAAGATGATATTGAAGATGAAAATGAAGACAAAGATGATGCTGGATACAGGACCTTTACAATAACTCATCATGGCTTATTGGTCAATGAGCTAAAAGTGATGAGGAGGCAAGATGAGAAAAACAGCTCTATACAGATGGGTAAAAAATTAAATAATGTAAGGTGCATTGATTCTATAAGTTTGTGAATTGTACTAGAGGGATGGAGGACAATTCTAACTTCTTCGCTATTATTAATGTTGGATTTCTGGTGTTCAATTGGTGAAATAAAGCCATACTACCAAAACCGAATTTTCTTGTTTTGACTCAATAAATTTTGCAAAAACCTAATTTAAAACAAAAAATCTTCAAATAATGACTGATTTTACGATAGCTTCTTTTTTAAAAATGATCAGCTATTGGTGCATAGGATGTTGTGACAAGATGGTTGATTTCTGCCTTCACATATGTGTTATAGTTGCAATGTCCTCCCATGTGGTAGATGTTGAAAAAGTTTTTACGAGTTTGGACAGTAGTAAACACTGGCTGAAAACCTGTGAAATCACTTCGACAGCTCTCATGCCCTATGGATAGGGACATTGTCTTTCCAGTGTCCAGTGTCAGTGTCAATTGTGAACATTATCTATATATACAGATACAGTATGTACATTAAAAAAAAGGCTTATTTTTGGCATAACTAGAAGATATAAAAATGTACATTGGAAAAAGCAGAGACAGTTACGCAGAGGCAAAAGGATGAAAAGAATAAAATGCTTAAAAATGAATCTCGGCATACACACAAAGAGACACTTTCTGAACACAAACACATCAGAGAGAGGATGCCTGACGGTCCCTGGAGGCCCCGTGTGATTCAGGACTGTAATCCTGTTATGGCATCTTTGATCTCTTCTTCCAAATCCTAATTTCAAACAAACACTGTTGACATGTTCAATGTTTCTGGGCAGATCGTGCAAAGCAAAAAAAAAAAAAAAAACCAGCAGAGCAGACGCAGAGCGAAGAGATGCAAAAGTGCAAAAGCATGATGATGGAGAAGGGCAGTGGAGGAAGAGGAAGGAGAGGGATGGCAAAAAGGGATGGAGTAAATGAAAAAGCGGATTAGGGCCTCAACCCAAGTGGAGAGCGGCGAGACAGAGGGCCAGCACAATGAGGAGTGGTGGAGGGCCGGTGGGGGCCTTGTGACAACTATAAAGAACTCAGGCAGCCTCGGGCAAGGCTTGCCCACCTCTGTTCACAACACGCACACACTCTCACAGGAAAACAAAAAAAAACAAAACATACATTCAGGCTGGAGCACTTCAAAGATGAGGGAACGCTTTTGTGTCTTCGGGGTGAGGTGAGATTTAATGAGAAGCACCTAGCCAAAATAAACATCAATAATAAAACATATCTCAACCAACCTGCAGGGGGTGCAGTGGGTAGTTGAGCCAGACCTCCCGTAGGTCCTGCAAAAAGAGGAAAGAGGAGAGAAAAAGAGATATAACAAGTCAGACGATGGAGATTTAGCATTACTCTGCTCACATGAAGATACATCTGCGTTAACATAAAAGCACATATAAATAACCAGACCAGTGTTTGTCAGCCTCAGGATCAGGACCCCAAATGCGGTTGCCTAGAATCCACATGGGGTCACCTGAATTTTCTAGTAATTAATAAAAACAAAAGAAAATTACAAGTAAAATATTTTTTTTTAGAGCTGGGAGAGTTAACACGTTATTAACGTTATTAAAGCACATTTTTTTTTTTACAGTATTTGACAACTAAATATTTCACTTTTATTGTAAGCAGTACTTAAAAAGGCACTACCGTTAATAAAAATACATTATTTTAATTTAAAATATTTACAAACCAAATGTTACTGGACTTAAGTTAATGTTGACGTTTCTTTAAGATAAAAATGTGAAACCTGCTACTTTTGCATTAATTATTGAATGCTGCATACAACTTTACAATTAATCACAGAAAATCTATGCAATTAATCGTGATTAAGGATTTCAATTTCTGCCCAGCACTAATATTTTTTATGAGTAAATACATATTTTATTATAGTTAAAATACCACAAACTTTTCCTAATAAGGATTTAATATCTGAGATTGATCTTGATTGTTTGTTCAATATTAATGTTCATCCTTGTAAATACAAGCTCCACTGACTGTACAGATCCAGACCAAGAAAAATAAAATTACCACTTTGTGCAGTAATTTAAACCTGGCTTTTCTGCCTCCGCCCATAATAATATACATTTTATCCACTAAATATCATCTAAAATTAACATTTACAACATAGTATAGCAAACTATTACATGATCAAAAACAAATAAATTTTAGCAAAAAAATGTCTCTGTTTTGAATGTGGGGTCGCCAGAAATTTGTAATGTTAAAATGCGTTCACGAGTCAAAAAAGGTTGGGAACCACTGAATAGACTTTCATATATCTTCTTAAGGAAATGTAACCCATGTGTTTGCCTCTTGCCGGATTGGTGGACTTGTGGCTAGGTGTGATGTGAAAGCAAAAAATAGTACCAAAGACAGACTGGTTATGAAGTCTGGGTCTGAGTAACATTGGAGTGAATGAGAGAAAAATCATCACGCTGTGCGCTTAGAGGCATGTAGATCAAAAACAAAACATTTTAAGATTAAAATGTGAATAGTCTTTGAAATAAAAGAGTTTTTACAACATTTTAATGTATAAATAGTTGCTGAAACCCCAAAAATATGAGAATTATGAAGAGTTGTTTGTAGATTTTCTAACATAAAACCCAACCCTCTCCACTTTAAATTAGAGTGGGGATGTTTTCAGCCAATCAGCTGTCAGCATTCTATTCCTATTGTATATGAATGGAGTTTGGTATGGTGTTCTTGTGCGAAAATTGTACGAGATATCGTTACAACATGTCACATATATAATCTTTGGGTCGGGCCGCACATTTATCGTATTTCAAACTAATTTTAGAATCAGCTGAGTGGGAATGGTGGCCACTTGAAAATGGTTCCATTCATTTGGGATGGTCAAATTTGGCCGGTTTTTCGCAACTTTAATGAAATCGGTGCATCGTAATGTCAATCCAGATGATAGCACATCTTTCGAGGCCAGGCTGCACATTTTTGTAATTATATGTTTTGGTCTGTTTCCAAAGCTCTGGGATGCATTGTTTTGCCAAAGTTTTTTTCTTGCATAAGTCATAAGTCAGTCTGATGAACAATAGTCCCCTGTGCCCTGTGCAAGGGGAATAAACAGAGGGGGATAAAAAAATAAGCACAGGGAATAAAAGATTATATCCTGTATTGTAACATGTGTTATCATCAGAGCACACATTTTTCTTTTTAATAAAAACAAAAAAGTGAGTTGTCTGGTTGTTTGTTTGTCGTCTTGGTCTGGCTGTTTTAGTTGAACACGTGCACACGAGGAGGCAAACCACGGTATTAACATGACAAAAATCCCCACAAAAGTAAACAGAACATTAATATTGTGAACACTTGCTATTTTCACAATGTAGTTACAGTTGAGAAATTCAGCGCTTTTCATGTGGTGAGCCGGACTTTCACGACAGTAACATGCAGACAACAGAGGGGAGAGAAATGACAAATAGATGCAATATAACAGCGTTATTCCAGCAGAGTACATCCTGTGAGCCAGACTACCCAAGGAAACAAGTCAAATATCCACCGTTTTTTAACTCTAATTTGGTCTCCAGAAATGAAAATCTGCCCGTTTAACCCATCCAATTTGATTTCTCTTGCATACAAATTCAAATATTTAGCATAAAGTGAGTTTTTAGGGCTACAAACAACACAGTCTGACTTTATCATCTGTAATACACTGCGAGAAAAAAAAAAAAAAAACACGTTTTGAGACTTCAGCCTTATACAGCCGCTATTATCTGTGACAGCGGCTCTTTCTGAACGTCGACGATTGATTTCACATTTCAAACTGCATTTTCTTCTGCTGCAGATGTGACAAAGATGGTCGCATGACGGGGGCATGCTCTTTAGTGTTGTGTTTGAAGACGCCATCAACAGCCCATTTGGGGGGTGGTGAAAGGACAGCAAATGATTCAGCATCTCATTTTCGGGCGCAGAGGTCTGTATATCGACCACCCACAGGGGAGTTAGGCGGGGGGCCGGGGATGTGGAAGAAGAGGTGTAGTTTGTGGTGGGGGTATGTGTACAACTTTGACAGTTGTCGCCGGAGACACAATGACAGTGACAGTATTGCTTTTGCTTTTATCCCTCCCTATGTGTGGTGACCAAAAAAAAAAAAAAAAAAAAGACTATAAGATCAAAACATGTATTCATCTCGGTGTCCGTGTGGCGAGATCCGAAGGTGGATGAAGAACTCGCATCCTTTAACAGGGGTTTTCTGTGTCGTTCTAGTGCTTAGGTGCGGCGAGCAATTTTGGAAAAACACCTTGGCCGAATTAATGTACAATCAATACGGAGCGAATCGAAAATAAACGGTGTTTCCCAGAACTGTCGGTTGTCGTTGGCCACAATGGAATTTTATTTCTAAGCCTATGGGATGTTGCTTATTTGCTGTCTGCTCCAGTTTTTTTTTTGTTGTTTTTTTTTCAATTTTCTGTAAACAGACATGAGATTCTGGCTACAGTGAACTATTTCAAGTAAACCTTTTCATGAGATGACTATTTTCAGTCCTGGACATAAGTTTTGTCGCGTGTTTCCATCGTCTTTATAACAGCTAATAACAACCAAAGTCTTGATGTATATTATTCTATAAATAAATAATTGCTTTTGCCAATACGTATTTTGCTATGGACACTTATCTATGTATATTCTCCATCAGGGGTCTCAAACATGCGCCCCGGGGGCCAAAGGGTCCGGTCCGGCCCGCAGGAGGAAGTTGTAAAATCCAAAAATGACACAGTTCAGGTTCTACGTACAGACCAACTCAATCTCAAGTGAGTCAGATTATTAAAATACAACCATAATAACCTAGAAATACTCACAACTCCCAGTTTTTCTCTCTGTAAATGTAAATATTTTCATGTCATTTTATTATATTTACACTAAAACAAAACTATCATTTCACAAAAACCATGAATAACCTAAATAAATATGCACATTTTGAAATATGTGAAGTGCAAGTTTACCAATATTCTGCCTGTTATTAAATGT
>JAPTGZ010000014.1:8830865-8843293 GCA_029814645.1 Fowleria isostigma
ATATTTGTTCATGTTTAAATTATACAATTATAATAGTGATACATTTTCACTTTTTGTCCCCCAGAAGTTTGCCAAAGTAGTGACAATTACAGCCACTGGAAAAAAGAAAATATTTCCTACTAACATATATATGGGCTGTTCCCAGCAGGCGCCCAAGGGAGAAAGAGCAAAATCTTGAATGTTATTTGGAACAATATTATTTTTTACTTTATAAATCATCTCTAATACTTTACATTTTTCTGCACCTTTAAAGACAATCTAAAAAAGTGGCTAAGAACAAACCAGATCTGTCAGCACTAATGTTATGCTTCCTTGTGTTATTTGTTGCTGTCATTAATGTGCGCCAATTGTCCAGTGTTTCTGTTGCATTGGAAAAAAAACTTTTTTCTTCTTTCAATTATTATTTTTTTTATTATTTTTTGTATTTGTTATCTATAATTGTTGTTAGTGTGCTGATTATCCAGTTCCTCTATTGTAGTGTTTTATTTTTGTTTTCTTGTAGGTATTATTTGTCATTTTTATTATTATAATGTTATTTCTTCTGACCTGCCAGGGACTGCAGATGGAAGGTTGCCTTTGGCTAATTCTGGCATATTTACATTTACCATTTGCATGTAAATTAATATGCACTGTCCTTTTGAATAAATAATAAAACAAAACATTTTAAGGTTTTGTTGAATAAATAAATTATTAGTTGCTTCAAAATATCCTACTTTAATAATTATTCTGATAGCTCTTTTTATAATTTTTCTCATGTATCTGTAATAATTTTTCCTGCATTTCCACATATTTCTGCACAATATGTCAAGTAGGGCAAAACCAAAGAACAACATATCATATATAAGCTATTTTTGTTTAGTAAGCCCCTTGGTTTATACAGTAGGCCTATAAATTTGGGCACTTTACTTTTAATATATTCAATATATGGGGGTGGGAGTTAATATGCTATTCTTCCTCTCACTCCCTTTCGGCCTTTTTGGGCTTCAGGGGTGGTATACTAGTGAAAACTTGTGTTATGTATACTGTGTACACAATGTTTTGCACCCAATGTCTTGATGTATATTACACCATGAAAATATATATGTGTATATAATTGTTCTACCTATGTGGATTTCAATGGACGCTTCTCTGTTCCTTATGTATATCTTACATTCATTATTTCTGTGTATTTCTACATGCATAATCTCCTTGTATAATTCCCTATGTATAGTTTTATATGTGCATTCTCTATGTCTATTTTTTACACGTATAGTTCCATATGCGCATTCCTTATGTATAGTTCTGGATGTATAATTCTATATGTAGATTCTTCATGTATAATTCTTTGCGCATATGGTGTTTTATTTATTTTTTTAGCAATCTTTCCTTGTATATCTGTGTACACATGTTGAAATGTATATGAACAGTATAGAATATTGTACATGTATATGTAATTACCACTGTACATGGAATGCATAAGCTCGAAATAAATTAATAAACCAAACTAAACTAACTATATATCTTGGAATACAAGTCAGTGTCTATCCCATGATGCAGATTTTGTTTAATCTCAGCCGTTTATACACCAGTAAAATTAACAGTTGCTGGTCAGATTCTGTCAGATGCAACATGAACCCGATTCTACTTCTCTACTCCATATCTCGACAGTGAAGCTCAGAAAAGTGGCTTCTTTTTGTCACAACAGCATGGAATGACATCAGGTCATCTCGCTTTATATTTAGCCTTTTGATTTTGGATTAAGAGGAGAGAGCTGCAGGAAGAAGATGTGTATTATCAAATTTTGCGAGGCTCTCCCCGTTCACCTCCTGCCGCTTTAAGTACAGTACTTAGCAAATTTACTTAAGCTAAATTATACCACTGGTAAGATCGAATGGTAGAGAGGCAAAGACTGTGACTGATGCAAAGAGATAGAGAGAGAAAGACGGAGAGCTATAGCTTTTCAGTTGTTGCCAAGGACAACGCCGGTCTAAAGGAGTTTTGGGCCTGAGGTCTGACGCTCGGCAAGCCATAGCTAGTAATAGTAATGTGTTGAGGGCCTTTAAAGTACAGTATCACTCAGGTGTTTAAAGGGTTCAAGGAGATAAAGCCTTTAAAATGCGGCGCTAGCCCACAGGGGGGTTGTGTGTGGTCAGCAGCATGGAGTGGGCGCCTCATCTTCTCAATCCACCCAGCTGGCAACCCATCGCCTTGAGCAGCCGATGAAAAATTCATGAAAGTGGTCAATACGTGTGAGCAAATGCTTCCTTTTGGTTGTGTCTTAGCCTGGGACTGGAGTTGAAAAGCACTAAGTACAGAGCAGGTATCAAGTCAACACGGAGCCTGCCCGGCGAACACAACATCGCGCGGAATCGGACTTTATGGAGGATGGCATCGCTTAAAGGGAAGTCAATAACGCCGGCTAATGGATTATGGATCATGCTTTTGATGTAGTGATTTTTACAGCCACACAAATTGCTGTAAAATACACATGAAAGCGATGCATCAAAAAAAAAAAAAAAAACGTGGAAGATAAAAACAACGTGGGGGATAAAGGAAAGAAAGAAAGACAAAACGGAGCACGGACAAGTTGTGTTGGTTTGTGATGGAGGCTTATGATTAAAATCCATGCACAGGGCACACACGATCCGCCCACATGCTGTATATAGACCCGAACAGCTAATGTTTCAATTACAGCCATTCTAAAGACAAGGCAGACAATGATTAAGCCAGCATCGAGTGGGGGATTTAAGAATAACAACAGGTCCCCACCACCACCACCCCTTCCTCTCTCTCTCTCTCTCTCTCTCTCTCTCTCTCTCTCTCTTCCAGCACAAGGAAGGTATAATTACTGGGGGAACAAATCATCATGTGCAGCAACTGAATCACAGCCATTTGGAGGATGGAGCTCTTGTGCTGCTAAAAGGAATAAGGAGGGGAAAAAAGAGGCGACATGCAAACATGTTTATTTGAATGTCAAGCCATAATGAGTATTGAATTTAGAAGCAAATGAGAGGCAACTTGCTCCAAACAGCAATGATCTCTGCTTTAAGGTGGCCTTCAATCAGCTTGGCTCAGACCCATTGGGGAATTTCGATGCCGGCTCGGTCTTCCACGTAGTCAGGGGGGCTCTCGCAAGCCAACCGTGAATAGTCAACAGCGCTATAACTCCAAGCCGCGCACCCTTGGGATTGTCGGGCCATCCATGATTGGGACATAATGGTGCTCTTCACTGACAAGGTCCAGTGGTCTCTGACAAATTGGTCTCTTGCTACAGGCTGCCAATCAATTCATCAAATGTAGTAGTGCAGCGGAGAAATCAATGAGATAGCATCGCTGATCGATACCAACATGAAAGCAGCCATAAGTCCAAAACAGAAGCTTCTGTCGGCGAAACGCTCAAGGTGATCTTCCAAAAAAAAAAAAAAAAAAAAAAAAAAAAAAAAAAACGAACGTCGCTCTTTGGCAAGGTCTGCCGTGGGTTTTGTGGCTCAGGTGAGGAGCAAATAATTCAGTGTGGGGGCAGAAAAAGGGTACGTATATGAATGCAAATGGCTTGTGAATGTGTGCATGCCTACTTTTTCTCAGCTATTACCACACCAAGGACACAGAAAACGAGGAGAAACGCAGTCATTCAAACATTAGAAATACTCGAAGGACAAAATATACTAACCACGCAAGTGTCACCAGGGGAATCGGAAAGGGACATTGAGTGCCGGGGAGATAAAGAGTGGCTGAGAGAAAAGAGATATTGAGCGTGTGTTTGCGGTTCATGTGAAAGAAAACAGAAATGTGCTCGATCTTGGGTAGAGTCATGTCCACTGGATGCTCTTTTAAAAAACGGGAACACGGATGAAAAAAAAAAAAAAAACAAAACTCGGGTGTTTATGCAGAGAGAGATGACTGGAGTCACGGCTGTTAAAGACAGGGGTTAGCGCTGCAGCCACACAGAGAGTTTTGCGTAGGTGTTTGTCAGGCAGCCTTTCACCTGTGTCAGCATGAAAGCCTAGCACACTCTACTGGCGCACCAAGAGACCAAATTAATATCACAGTAAACCATGATTATCAGGTAGAATTTGAATTACAGGCAACTTCTGGAAAAAAAAAAAAAAAAAAACTAATTCAGAATAAACACCACCAATTTAAATGAGACAGTGTGGATGTTTTTGAAGTGGGTTTGTATGGGGTACTCATGTATAATCAGTGCATTGTAAACAGTGGATGAGTTGGCATGTCCCCAGTTTGGAGACCGAAGTACTAACAGGAAAAATGAGCATTCATCATGCAATACATGTGTAGATCTGGTATTTACAATATTGTGCTTCACGTTGCCGTCGGACAACCCTTATCATCAGGAAATTGAGGTCATTATATTTCCCTATACAGCCCCGTCACACTGCTGTGACACTGTAATTTTACGTCACGTGATGTACAGATTATCTACCGCTGCCTCAGTTGCGTGAATTCACCAGCTGAAGATCAGATATAACAATACAGAGTGGCAGATAAACACAGGCGATCTCTGCATGCCTGGGACATGCAGCCTCAACTCTAATTCCCATTAGATTTTATTTGTACCAAAAAGCTTTGCCGAGTAATCTGGAGCAACTAAATTGGATATAATTGAGCAAAAGGCAGTCCTGTTATCACATAGTAACATATATAAGTCTGTTCACAGTTGAATGGCTCATTTCTAGTTATCTTGTTCTTATCTATGACTTGGATGATCCAAACCAACTTGTTAAAAGAACAAAAGTCACACAACAATATCACTGAATGAATGAATGAATGACTCTTATTTCAGCTGCATTAATATACAGAACAGAGATTATTTCAACATTCTTCTCAAAATCAGTAACAAAACCAGGAATAATCTGAAACCAAAGGCTTGTTTTTGTCTATACCATTTCCATCCCTTTAATTACCCAGACTACCAAAAACACAAAACAAATAAAATACTAAATTAAATTGTATTTCCTAATTATATTACATATAAACAGTCATGGAAAAAATTACCAGACCACCCTATATTTTCTTCAATTTCTGTTCATCTTAATGTCTGGTACAACTACAGGGAAATTTCTTTGGACAAATATAAAGATAACAACAAAAAAGGCTCATAGTAGTTTAATTTCAGAGCTGATATCTATCCATTTTTCATTGTTTTATAGATAATAACCACAATCACTTGAGTTTTTACATCAATATCTATGGCATTGTACTGACAAAAACAGTGCTTTTAGATATTCCATGTTTTCTTTTCTGTCTGTTTTAGTCACATGATACACAGGAGTTAGTACTTGATTGCATAACCATTGTTTTTGATGACTTTTGATGGTCTAATAGTTTTTTTTCCTGCAACTGAATTATAAGTGTTTATTTTACTTGTTAAGAGACCCACATATGACCAAAATAACAAAAGTTCTGCCAAGTAAAATTGCTGTTTTATCAAAGGTCTGGTAGTTTTGGAGAGTGACACATAACTGCTTTATTTTCTTGTCTACAGGGTCTAATGAAAAGGTAAAAGGGTAAAAACAGAGTATTGATTTATCAGTAGCTAAAATGCTTTTTTGTGTCTGTTGCCATAAGTAACACCACATCTGTTTAGTTTCCTTGCCAGGACTTTTTTTCTGCTTCTCTAAACTGGGCCAGTGCTAAATATGCAGACCACACTTCCAATAATCCAGACTCAACCTTGAAAAACAAAAAAGAAAGATTTTAAGATTCAAACCATATATGTTATCACTGGTAAATTCAGTCAAGAAAATCCCCCACAGCCCTCCTGTTTTTCCTTCATTCCGAAATGACGGAATAGCAGGAGGCTGCAACACCATTACTACCAAAAGCGACGACCTCAGTGCCTTGGTGATGGTCTCGGTTGTCACAGCAACCTTTGTCACACGTGGCGTAAGAGTGTGTCCATGTGTTGTGAGCGCTGTTAATAAAGTCAAAGATAAGCCCATGGGCAAGTAGTGAGATCATCATTATGGTGATTGCTCCTCAGAAGTAGCACTTCCCTCAAGACAGCACAGTGGCGTCAACATCTTTTCCAAGCGATATAGCCCTGCTGTCGAGTCCAGGTTGAGAGAAACTCCGCAGCTACCCTGCAGACGATGCTCCCTGCTTCTCTGCTGATGCTTTAATAACCGCCATAGTAATGTCATTAGCAAATTAGCATCTATTGTTTCCTCTGGGCTTCTGAGTGCAATGGAGCTAGCTTCAATTCCCAGCAAGAGCCATGATGTTCGGGAAGTAGGCCCCCGAAAAAAGGTGATGTTTCGAAAAGAAAAAACAAGGGGATGGAAATAACGGTTGTGTTCCAGCCAAGAATGTCATACCAATTAGGGAATAATGAAGAATGAAGGTTAGGGGAAAAAACAAGAAAATCGGGCCACTGTTTGTCAGGCTGGGGTCTCGAGGTGGAAATTACATGCGGGCTTTGTCTTAGGTAGTCAATTCTGAATTGTACCTCCGGAGCTTTTGTTTTGACTTGTCATAAGAGGACTGGAGCGAAACATCTGTGGGGGTAATGACATCCTGGAGTGTTAGAGGGAGGAAAGAATGGGTAGGAAAAGAGGCAGAATACAAGACGGAGCCGGAGAGAGAGACACCAGCCAGAATCCTGTTGTTACAGAATGAAAAGAAGGGTAGAGGACTGATCACCCATGTGTGAATGGAATAGCATACCGTCAAATAGGAGAGGCGAAAGCTTCCGAAGTGCGATATGGAAAAAATGTAGAGGCCTTCAGTTTTGGACCTCATCTCATTAGATTGGTAATGTGCTGTGTGAAGACTCATTCTTAGACGCCGGAGAGGCAGAAGGATCCGAGTGGCTCTGCCGACCGGAGAAATTCATATCGCCCTCTGTCCACCTCTCGTTGGCCTACCCCCCCCCCCAACTTTCCACCACTATACCCATCATCCCGCTTGGCTGGTGGGTGGCTTTCTGCTCTCTGTCCATCTGTCTCCTCTCAGCTCCGTATGACAGAGCAAGTCATGTGGAGGATTCAGCAGGGGAGGGCGGAAAGCTATAGTATTTCAATCCATACTCTGCATGTCTGAAAAAACCCTCGCACCGAGAGATCAAAATCCCTTCAATATTTCGTACAAGCTGTCAATGGGATCGCAAACACGGTCGACCGATGCCTATTAACATCCTGCAATTATTGCCAATTTTATACGAGTCGTGGAAGCATTATTTCTCGTTTGGATGTTCCAAATTAGGCCTTATTCCAAGCATTTTCCGATCAACATGTGCTATATACGGATATTACTCAAGGATTGAGAGGATTCATTGCCTCTCTTTTGGGTTTTCTATGGATTTTTTGTAGCATGTGACTTCAGTTTATGGTCAGCTTTGGGATTGTAAACAAACTATTCAAAAGTTTTCAAAAGGCTAAAGAGGCACGGGCAAAAGTTCACATTTCTCATCAGAGAGAGAAACACACTGTACCATAATCAACCGACTTTTTTTTTCCTTTTTTGATCTGCCCGAATACAGCAACAGCAATGCATTTAAGGAGATGGATGAGGGAATCAAAGAGGGAGGTATGATCAGTGATTTTATGTTGCTTTTATGCTTTCATTTGCATCAAATCAAAGGTCTAAAGAGAGGCTTTAAGCTGGGGATCAAATCTCAGTCAGAGCTGGAGGATCAGGTGAAACATTGATGACTGGAAAGTAGTAGAAATGTCAGTCAGTAAAAAACAACCAGACATCTTGCGGCAAAAAGTTGCTTATTTTTAAATACTAGGTTGCTTATCATTCATACATGTTTAAGTCGGGTTTGCGACAAATAAGGGCTGGATGGTCTGATGATGTTTTTTTGGTCACATGATCAATTTGTCAGTAAGGTTAAGGCTGCAAGATATTGTGAAAAAACTGATATTGTGATTTTTTTTTACCCTGCGATGTACATATTGCAATATAAAAAATAGGGGGATATAATAGCTGTGTGGTGCCGACGTAAACGCACTGTAAGTAAGTTGAGTTTACTTTTTTTTTTAAAAACTGAGAAAAGTGGTTGCCTTAGTGCATTGAACTGAATTATTCAAGTGTAATTACTAGTCAAAGCAGTTGATACTACAAAAGATTTTAAGTTAAATGTACTTAAAAGTTCATTGATTATTACTTAATTTTTTATAAGGCAATACGTGTCTTGATGTTTTTAAAGTAAACTCAACTTATCCGGGCTTACAGTGTACGTAATACTGTACTTACACTCAATAATTGTTGCATCCCTATTTATCAGAGGCATCATACAGATTGGCCTCAAAACAAATCTTTGTTTGTGACTTTTTTATGGCTTTTTATATGTGTTATTATAGTGTTTTGCAATCTAGTTCTAATCTATGACCCCTTAGACCCATTACTATAGATAGCGCAGGTTGCTAAGCTAATGAAACCATTTCATTCCATATATAATAATACATTAGCGTCAGTCCAAACTAAAGTGTCTGGTTTCAGAGTTTACCTGCAGAGTTTACATAACACATTATTTTCCTGCTGTTGAAGAGATAATGGCAAAATAATCACCGCAAGTCCAATTGGCGCATATCCAGCTTCTTAACTCTGATGTGAAGTGAGCATATTTTACCTGTAGTTGTACCGGGCATTAAAATGAACAAGAAATTGAAGAAAACATAGGGTTTTCTACTATTTTTTTTCTGTGACTGTATGCATAAGATATCCTTTTTTCAGCTTGTAGCTCAGATTTGTTTTTATTTCTTCATTTATTGACCACTTCCTCAATTTCTTGCCAAAACTGGAGAGCTTCCATTCATTTCAAATGGACTCCAAATGCCAAAAGGAACACTTTAAAGCAGAACAAAGAGCATTGATCCATTGTTCCCTTTTGGGCATAGTTACACATGTTCCCTTTGGATTTCATATTTGATTTTAAGCTTGTTAATGGTTACTTGAGAGTTAAAATACCTCGGCTGCCGTATAAATGGTAGCACTTTGATGCCTTTGTTCGTCATGTGTTATCTGAGGTTCTCTGATCATCTGTGCTAATTCTCAGTCTGAATGACAGTAAAAGGTGATCATGCACTTGCTGTGAGGACACTGAAGTACCGACTACAGTCATCACTCTGAATGTGTTAGTATGGATGTCCTTGAATGAAATCTAATGCAATGATATTTATAAATGCACTTATCATTATTAATACGATTGAAAAGCAAAGTACGCAGTGTTACTTGCTTGTGAATATGCTTTATATATACAACATAAAACTTGGCTCTTCCCCACTCAATAAATGAGACAGAAGGAGAGTACTGGTCAAATGAGCAAAACACTTGATGAAGAGAGCATCGTAGAGAGAAAAAAGGGAGTGGAGCTGAAAACTAAAACGTTATCTCTTGATTCTGTTGCAGCGGTTATTTTCTGAAAACACACAAAAATACACCAACACATTTGCAAAACTCTACAAGAAGCAGTACCCTACCGAAAAACACAAGCTTCATTTCTACTGTGTGTCACTGTTGGGTCTGTTAGAGGTGATAGGCTGGAAGATCTGCATGTACCTGTCATTGAGTGCTGTCAAAACTGGCCAAAAATTATAAAATACATAAAAAAATAGATCAGTTCAAACTATTCAAACGTGCATTTTTTGGCATTTCGTCCAAAAGACACCATATATACACTATGTATTTGAAACCTATACACAATAGAGGTGTAAAAGAAAATTTTAAAATTTGGTACATTTTCAGTACAGGGGTCTTCGGTTTGATGATTAATTTTCGATATGCTTTTGGTATGGTGAAGGAGACCAATGGGGGGGTGGGTATGCTCCATAACTGCCTGTGGGACACAGACATTTCTACAAAACATTGTTCAGTCACTTGTGCATTAACAGACACCCCAAATGTCAAGTCCACTGGATTTTACCAACTTGACTTAAAAAATAAAAACCTTTTTGCTATAAATAAAGTTAACATGCTTCAAACATCCGACCGTTTTCTGTGCCCTGTGCTGAGAATCCACCGCTGCAAAAACCTGTGCGGCCGCCCTGTTTCTCGAGTGTTTGTGTTTAACACATACGGTACATGTATTTGTTTGGCACATGTCTGTATTGAATTAAAGGCCCTGTACCAAAACAGTTCAGTACAAACAAACCAGTGCACAGTTACACCCCTAATACACAAGTATTCAAAAAACAGATAAGCTATGTTGTGATTAGGCTACGTATCTTATGTCGCATTTTCACTATGTGGTACTGGCTCGACTCGACTCGGCCTTTTTACCTTTTTAGTTCTTTTTCAATTACGAAAAAGAACCTGGAATCTGGAACCTGATACTACATTTTCAGTATGTACTTGACCAAGCTTCCAAAATGGGTGAAGAGATACAACAATGTGACGTAAAAACACTGCAGACCACTGATTGCTCAGAGTTGTCTCTGCATCATTGCATCAACAATGCGTGACACGCTATTAAAAAAAAACAAACTGATTCCGAGTTTACAGTAAATATAGCAGTAGCTAATTGATGATTGACAGTCCACAAATTGACAATTTGATCGGTCAAGGAGGTTGATGGGGCAACACACAACTAGCGAGTTTATCAACAACTCTCTGAGCAGACAAAGTTACATACAGCGTCGCTATGACGTCCAGGTACTCTAAAGTCAGTAGTATCTTGTAATGGAAACAGTCTCCAGGAATAGTACCTGGTACCAGAGTCAAGTCGGTACCATGTAGCGGAAACGTGGCATTATATCTATAGGTGTATATGTCAGTGTATGACCAGCAATAGATGGCTGATGTACCACTGTTATGAAGACGTCTGCAAAATGTAAAGAAGTCCACAGTTTATGTCAGTTTAGTTTAAAATCCACTAAAAATAGTTATTTATCTGAGCATTGCTTGCATCCAACTTTATCTTGTGGTCCCTATCTATTCCCAAATGAAGCCTTATGGGTTGCATGGAGTAAAAGTCACTGTATGTGACTACATTAGGCTGTGAACTCTGTGGTCATTACCGTGGGGCTGTTATTGAATTATTCAGCTTCAGCTTGACCTACACTTTATTTCAAACCACACAAAGTATCACTGTGTGACTCCTGTCCATCATGCATTTCACTCACTGCGGTGGCCCAAAACCCACATGAAATCTCGTGAGACCTAGAGTAGCAGTGGCGCTATACAACTAAATATATAAATTTTAATAATCAAATGGCTGTTTTTTTGTTTAGGATGTGAATATATTATTGAATTTAGAATATTTGTTGACAGCACTAGTGTGCTTTGCCTAGAGTTTTATCTCTGACTGAGCTGCTCAGTGAGCGAGAAAGAGCAGAAAGTGAAAAAATACCACCACATACTGAGAAAGTTTATTATTCTAAAAGTCTATATATGGAAACGTTCCATACTTTGACTTCTTGGAGTGAGATTCTTGGGTTTTCTTCCCCACAAGGCATCATTTTCAGGCACCATTCTGTGTGAGTATACATTCAAACCCTGTGTTCATTTCATACAACAAAATGGTGATGCACTTAGTGTTATCTTAATAGGGAGACATAAATAAATAACTACAGACCAAGGGATACTAATGAGAACAAGGTTGTTACATGGACCGCTGTGATAAAAGAAAATACCTCCAACTTTATACGTTTATTGTTGGGATGGATTTGTCTGAAAAACATCCTTTAAACCACAGGTGTCAAACACACAGCCTGGGCCAAAACTGGTCAGAGGAATTAATTTGCCAAATGTAAAAATGATACTGAAGATATCAACAGTCAAGGATGTTCAACTCATTTTAGTTCAGGTTCCACATACACCACAATGTGATCTCGAGTACAATAACAGCACAATAACCAATAAATAAATAATGACTCCAAATTAACTTCTTTTTTAATATAAAAACAAATATTACATTGTGCTTGTGAATAACTCCAATTTTTTTTCTTTGTTTTATTGCAAAAAATTAACATTAAATTATGAAAACACATACATTTACAAACTATCCAAACAAAAAAGATATGACTAACATGAACTACTATTATACTACTAAATGTTTTGTGCCTCTGTAGCACCGATCCATAATGCACATGTATAAATGGGGTAAGCTGAGGCAAAATATTGTTAAAATTGAAGACATTATGTCCTGTTTAAGGCTAGAAAAAATTAAATGCTTACTTCAGCAATCTAATGGGGAAATTACAGAAAGCAGGGGGTCCCTTCCTAAAAATATTCCAGACCCTGTAAATGTTTGTTTTTTAGGTGCCGTTTAACACTGCACACCTCTTACTTACTCCTAGAGCAGGTTTCTGTTGTGCTGGTGATCCTTCACTATGTTTAGTGCACTGGCAATGACTGGGGAAAAATTAATTTATTTATAGTCTGTTGTTTGTTCTTTGTTGCTTTGTTTTGTTCTGGTTATACATATATATATATGTATATATATATATATATATATATATATATGGTGCTAGCTGCGATTAATTTAC
>JAPTGZ010000014.1:8908100-8920286 GCA_029814645.1 Fowleria isostigma
TTTGTTTTATTTTTTTCTTTATTTTTTCTTTATTTCATCTTATAATTATTTCTCTATTTTTTATCTTAATTTCTTTCTGAATTATTTTTTTCTTTAATTATTTTTAAATAGTTTTTTTTTGTTGTTGTTTTGTTCTTTTTTTTTTTTATTCTAAAAATATTAATGAATTTTCACTGGATTTTCCCAAAGTTTGCCAAAGTAGTGAGCCACCAGAAAAAAAAAAAAAAAAAAATCACACCAGAAAAACAAAATGTTCCATGGTTAGAATTAGTGACGTATATATGGGTTGTTCCTAGTAGGCGTCTAAGATAGAAAGAATTAAAAGTGCATTCTGAAAAACAACGGGCCAAAACTCCTCAGTCAAAATACTAAATAAATTTGCAAAATCTTGGAATATAATGAAGTTTTAGGGAAATCATCTACTATGACCTTGGGCTTTTTGTGGCACTAGAGTGTTATACGATGCATCTATTTGATAAATTATCACTTATCCAATCAATTTTTATTTCAATTTTGGCCCCGTGTTGCCTCATAATTATCATATAAGTATGTACTGCAGCATGGATGCGTATGCGTTTGATGACGGGTGTTACCTGGCAGACATCGGAGCGGATGCCAGTCTTCCAGAAGCCCTGACTGCTGAGCTCCACTGTCACCTCACGGCGCATGGTGTTCTTCTGACGGATCTTCTGAAGAGCTTCCTGCCAAACAACCAGCCAGTCAATTATTGATCCGTTGGAGTACAGCCTACAGGGACAGCTTCCACCCTCAAAAAAAAAAAAAAAAACTCCACCCCCGCCCCCCCCACCTTCCTGTCTTTCATTCCCTCTCCCCCATAGATCCACTGGCACATGCAATAAACTGAAACCTGCCTGGTGTGACGTGCATACAGTACAGCGGTGGACAGCAGCCGGGAAAGTGACAGCTCTGCCGGTTCGAGTTAATTGGGACGCCGCGATGGGTCAATGTGGCTGTGGGCGATGGTGTTGTTAGCAGGTGTGCAAATGTTAATGACACACACAAGGGTTGTACGATATTGGACAAAACTGATATTGTGATTTTTTTTAACCTTAGCGATATATATTGCAATTTTATTCTCCGCTTTCAGTGATTTTGTTTATTTTCGGGGTTTTGTTCTTTGGTTTTGGTGATGTCTTTCTTCGTTTTTAGTGATTTTCCTGTTTGTTTTTGGTGATTTTTCTCATTTGTTTCCTGTGATTTTTTTTTTTTTTTCATTTTCAGTGATTTTCTTTTTCGTTTTTAGTGATTTTCTTCTTCATTTTGGTAATTTTCTTCATTTTCAGTGATCTTCTTGGCTTTCAGTGATTTTCTTCTGTGTTTTCAGTGATTTTCATCATTTTCTGTTATTTCCTTCCTCATTTTCAGTGATTTTCTTTGTTTTTGGTGATTTTCTTCATTTTCTGTGATTTTTTTTTGTTTGGTGATTTTCTTCTTCATTTTCTATGATTTTCATCTTCATTTTTGGTAATTTTTGTCTTCATTTTTGGTGATTTCCTTGTTCATTTTCAGTAATTTTCTTGTCTGTTTTCTGTGATTTTCTTTGTTTTCGGTGATTTTCTTCTTCATTTTTGGTAATTTTTTTCAGTTTCAGGGATTTTCTTGGTTTTCAGTGACTTTCTTCTTTGATTTCAGTGATTTGCTTCATTTTCTGTAATTTTATTTCTCAATTTCAGTGATTTTCTTCCTCATTTTCAGTGATTTTCTCTTGTTTGTTGCTCATTTTTCAATGTTGTTAACCGCGACTCACTCCATGTGCTTCAGCAAAGTGAACAATTGTGATTGGTGGATTGCTACTTGTACCCTTGAAATTACATGAGAACACGTTGAGATTTACCTCTTACATTTCAGAACCTGCGATGTGACTATTGCGCACACGTACATTGCGAAGATGATGCACAAATAATATACTGTGCAGCTCTAACTTTAGACCCCGTCACCAACAGCTGAAGCACATCCCTGTCCATTAAAGCCAGGGTATAAGATTTACCTCCATCAGCTGCAGCGGTAATCATTACAGAACCACACACAGCATCATGTCATAACTGGAAATTCACTATGGAGGTGGGGTGATGGTGGTGGTGGTGGGGGGGGCTAACAACCATGATGGACGACCTATTGACAAACTGCAGCTCCTGAGTATGTGTGTGCATGTGTTTCGTTCGGCGGAGACGCTATCGACTCCGTCTGAGTTAGCCGTGATCTGCCTAAAATGGAACGCCAGGAATTTTTGACTCGCAGAGGAAATAAGAACAACAAAGGCATGAATAAATAATGCCATCCTACTTTGAACTGTGCATCAAAGTGAACACGCTCGCCCACACGCAACACATGCATGCGCGACGACACACAACAAATCCGTCCGCGGACAGCAAGCCGCGGTGTATAGAAAGCCATAATCACAGAGAAGGGGCGAATGATATGTAAATACTTTATTATGCGGAGCTTTTTGCAGGGTCAGGGAATGGGCAGAAGTACAAAAAGTAAATAATTAACCATGAAGGGGAGTTGGAGACGCATGCATCTCTTAGAACAAAGACAACGTCTACCGGTCAAAGAGAAAAAGCCGCGGTACGTTTGACTTGTATCTACGCATTCTTCTTCCATGTGTATGTTTTGAATCAGGCTGAGGTCAAACGCCGAAGACCCTGGCTGAGACGCCGTGCCTACTAAACATCTGCGTCTTATTCATGCTTTATTCAGGTTAATTTAGGGGGATTTTGCTCGTTCTCCGAGAGCCTCTCTTTTGCATTACAAAGATGATGGCTGGAGTTACAAGAAATCTGATGAAGTTCTTGACCTTTGCTCCCGAAACATGGCCAAAATTATAATTTGTGGAAAGAATGCGCTTATGTTTACCCTTACGCCATCAAACCGGCCCCATGGAGTCTTTGATTATTTTGGACAATATGAAATTATGTCAAGGAAAAAAGACATACAGTCATGGAAAAAAATTATTAGACCACCCTGTTTTCTTCAATTTCTTGTTTATTTTAATGGCTGGTACAACTAAACGTGCATTTGTTTAGACAAATATAATGATATCAACAAAAATAGCTCATAAGAGTTTAATTTCAGAGCTGATATCTATCCATTTTCCATGGTTTTCTTGATAATAACCAAAATCACATATGTTCTTACATCAAAAGCCATGACATAAACATTGTTTTTAGGCCTTCCATGTTTCTTTTCTATCTATTTTAGTCATATGATACACACAGGAGTTAGTACCTAATTGCATAACCATTGTTTTTGATGACTTTTGATGGTCTTATAATTTTTTCCGTGACTGTATTTCATCAAACAAGAAATACAGGGAACTTGTTTGCATGTTGCCATGAAATTCAAGTCCTCACTGGAATAAAAACCTTGATAATTAAAATTCTTTTTAGAGCCACCCGCAGAGCTAGCTATATTTTTAATACTCCACTACAACTAAGGCACCACAAATAGCAAAACATTAGCTACTGTATGCTGTTTACTACACCCCAAGGGCGCACAAAATACTATTTACTGTCTTTTTCTTCCCCCGTGTTCATCCCTTTTGTGTGGCCACTGTGTAATTTTTAGCAGGGAGCTTTTATAGATTTTCTACTAAAGACTGGCATATAATTTCCTCCTCAAAAAACATGTTAAGTTCCCAAAAAACTCCACTAAAGGTCAATTTATGTAGCAAGTTCCCATCCTTTGTTCCTAATAAAATACATCCTAATTAACACAGAGAGTACAATGGATATCAGAGCTCTTGTGTGGCCCAGATGAAGCCCAATGGAAAATCTGTGGAATGAGTTAAAGATAGCTTTTCAAAGTTGCTCCTCATACAGCTTGACTGAGCTCGGTCAAATCTGCGAGAAAGAATCAGAGCAAATCCCCAAATCCACATATGCTGAGCTGATAGAGAAGACTCAAAGCTGAATTCACTGCCAAAGTACTGACTCCGGGATGAATACATATTCAAATTGGAGATAAGAGATAATGAAGTATCGCACTATTGTGTTTCATTACAATAATGCCTTATGAAAGTTCTCCACATTGTCATTATGGGTTATATTGGGTTTCTTAGATTTGATTTTTTCTTAACTGGTGTATTCCCCATAGACACTTTTAAGACGAATATGAAGGCTGAAAGAATTAAATTACAATCTGATTTTACAATTTTGTTGCAAACCAAGATTAATAGTTTAGTTTGTGCATAAATACAACAGTCACAGATCTACTGGAGTTCAGAAAAGACTTTTTCTTCCATTTTTAAAGTGACTGAGATCCTGCATTAAAGGTGCATTAACATTCACTTACTACCGTGTGCTCGAGTGTGGACCAGACTTATTTACACCCTAAACCAAAACTAAAAGCCAAACTGGGAATCAAACACTGAGCCTGTTTACATGCACATTAAAAACCTGATCATTATCCAAGTTATGGAGTTATCAGATTATTTAAGCAGCAAACTGTGATATGCTTTGACAGATAACATCAATTACTTGATGATGGGAAATAAGATAAACACACCTACATTTATCCTTAATACTTCAATGTCTTTGGGATATATATATCCATATTATAAAAGCCAAGTGGCCTCTGTGTGCATGCATGCAAGTGTATGTGTGTCTGGGGATTCACACGAAATCCATAAAGAGCTGACTGCTGCAGTTTGGCTTACTTATGTAGTTTTGGTCAAGGAACAGACTAGCAAAAACGGCAAGTTGATAGGACCAATATTTTGGGCGATGTTAGTAATTTTGGCGTACAATAGCCTTCATGCTATTGTACGCCAAATCAATATGCCAATCACGTTGCTATACCCAGAACGCTTTGGCGGTGAATGTTGAACAAATGCAGTACAACATGTATGAATACAAAACAGCATAAAAACTACCACATTTGGAACCTGTGCATCCCCACGGGTCAATGCGCTACTATATAGATATATAGTAGTGGAAAAACCCTATGCATTTGTGATATATACTGTATTAAGCATCCCTCGTAATTTAACAGTCGGTCAAAATAACACTGTATCTTACCGATTCAGCTGATAGTTTACATTATAGCTGTTAGCTTAGCTCTGTTTTTACACAGAAAATAGCTTCGGTTTTCTGTACAGTTTGTGTTGTTAATAGCTGAACCAAAGATCTGTTTGGAATTGGAACAAATAAAGTCTATCACAGTTTAGTCTGAACAACCAATGGCCAACTTAGCAAAGATAATAACGTCACATAATAACTCCACTATCTATGAAGTGAACTAATGGTAGTAGTTGATTTAAGAAACAGTCAAAACCTTCTATAAATACTACCAAAATCTAACATTTCTGACTTGTTGCCTGTACTGTCCACCCCTGCTCAATGCACAAGGGAGAAGGCATGGTTAAGCTAGCAAGAGCGTTAATTATAAGAAAAGGTGGAGTTAGCACCTTGAATGTTGCTGACCCCTACCAACATTCCACACCAACAAAAACATATAATTCTATGGGGACGTTAAAGCAGGAATTCAGCTGAAGGACATAGTTACTCTTGTCTCCTGTGTTGCTAGCAGGTGTGTGTGTGTGTGTGTGTGTGTGTGTGTGTGTGTGTGTGTGTGTGTGTGTGTGTGTGTGTGTGTGTGTGTGTTAAATACAGTGGTGAAAAAAGTTTTCAGAGACCCTATGAATTTGTGATATACTGTATATTGCATTAAGAATCACTCATAAGTCATTAAACTCTCAAGTATTGTTCCATTCTCTAAACCCACATTCTCCCTTCTGCACATGCTCTGCTCCATCTAGGTCACAACTGAATGTTTCAGCAAATTATTGGAAATCAACAAGGACATGTTGAAACTAAAGAGTTTAGTTCTTTTTTTCTTGTTAACAATGAAAAAGTATAATCATTTGCATCTGTGTTTGTCTGTTGCAGCCACATGTTTTGAAACACAAAAGATATTTTTCTGCAAATATTTAATGATGATATTTGAGATTGTATGAAGTTATATAGTGTCCAAAAACTTTTATATATACACCCACTAATCTGATTTATTTAGTTATTATATGTCTGTACATTTAAAAGACAATAAGAAATTGAAAATGATTGTGACATAACCCCCAATGTGAGCTGAAAAAAATAACAGAAAGTTTGCTTTTACCATAACTTCATACATATGTACTAGAGCCGCACAATATATTGTTTGTGCATCATCATCACAATGTATGTGTGCACAATAGTCACATCGCAGGTCCTGCAATGTAGGCGGGAAATAAACTCAACGTGTTCTCATCTAATTTCAAGGGTATCTGACACACAATTGCTGGTAACAACACTAAAAAATGTGCAATGAATAAGAGAAAATTACCAAAAATGAAGAAGAAAATAACAGAAAATGAAGAAAATCACCGAAAGGAAGGAAGAATATGACTGAAAATGAAGAAAATCACTGAAAACAAGGAAGAACAAGACCGAAAATGAAGAAAACCACCGAAAAAAAGGAAGAAAATCACCAAAAATAAAGAAAATCATTAAAAACAAGGAAGAATATGACCAAAAATGAAGAAAATCACAGCAAACCTGGAAAACAAAATCACCAGACACAAATAAGAAAATCACTGAAAATGAAGAGGAAAATCGCAATATATATCGCAGGGTTAAAAAAATTGCAATATCAGTTTTTTCCAATATTGTGAAGCCCTAGTATGTATTACAAAATAAATCTGATAATAAGACATTCAATTATCGCATTTTTGAAGTGCATGTAAACACAACAGATCCATTTACTATAATTACCGCATCACTTGAAGTTATCTCATTTTTATGGTCATGTAAACGGGTTCAATGGTTCCAACAATGGTCTTTAACATTTTTGCAGCTATTGTAAGGCAGTGATATGACTAATATTTATTGAATTATTAAAAAAAATAAATAAATAAGCTCATACGACTGTCATTGCATGTCTTAAATATACACTACCTGCCCAATTTAAAAAAAAAAAAAAAAAAAAAAAGTCCCACACTGGATCTTGACTGGATCTCCTTTAAGCTTTGATTACTTGACATATTCGCAGTGGCATTGTTTGTGTCACGCAACGCCACGATAAATGTCCAAACATCTATTCCAGTCGGCCTGGCTTTCATTTTTTTCTCAAAGGTCCTGCAGCGGCGATGCGAGAGTCTGACTGCTGCGTAAAGTCTGCTCCATCATTCTCACTGGGGTTCAGGTCTGGACTCTGTGGTGGCCAATCCATGTGTGAAAATGATGTCTCATGCTCTCTGAACCACTCTGTCTCAAAGCCGTATGAAACAGATGAATTCTTGCATTGTCCAATCTTGATGCTCCCTAGGAAACTGCTGGTTGGAAATAAGAAGCTACTCATTAAATCCAGGTAAGGACTTTTTTTTTTTTTTTTTTAAGGCCACTAAGTATACTTTAACCATGGCCTCCTGGTATCATTTTCTTCCGATTAAAGTTGTGTAATATATCGTTTGAGCATCGTCATCGCAATGCACGTGTGGGCAATAGTCACATGGCAGGTCCTGTAATGTAGGAGGTAAATGAACTCAACGTGTTCTCATCTAATTTTAAGAGTATCTGACACACACTGACCACAGCCATCCACCAATCACAATCATTGTTTGCTGAAGCAGACCACACCCCTGCACATGGAGTGAGTCGCTGGTAACAACATTGAAAAATGAGCAATGAACAAGAAAAAAAAATCACTGAAAATGAAAAAGAAAATCACCCAAAACAAAGAAAATTAACAAAAACAAACAATAAAATCACAAAAAAAACAGGAAAATTGTTAAAAACAAAGAAAGTCACTGAAAATGAAAAAAAAAAAAAAAAATCACAGAAAACAAAGAAGAAAATTACCAAAAATAAAGGACAAAAATCATCAAAAAGGAGAAACTTACCAAAAACCAAAACAAAGAAAATCATAGAAAACAAAGAAAATCACTGACAAAACAAGAAAATCACCAAAAACAAAGGATAAAATTACCAAAAACGAGGAAGAAAATTATCAAAAACAAATAAAAACCCAAAAAACTAAAAAAAATCATCAAAAACAAATAAAGTCCCAGAAAGCAAAGAAATATCACAGAAAACAAAGAAAATCAGCTAAAAAAACCCAAGAAAATTACCAAAAACAATCAAAACACAAAAAATGAAGATAATCATCAAAAACAAAGAAAGTCATCGAAAACAAAGAATATTACAGAAAACAAAAACCCACCAAAACAAAGAATAACCAAAAAATAAAAAATATCATTAAAAACGAAGAAGAAAGTCACTGAAAATGAAGAAAAATCACAGAAAACAAATAAAATCACCTAAAAAAACAAGAATATTACCAAAAACAAACAATCAAAACCCAAAAAATTGAAGACAATTATCAAAAACAAAGAATATTACAGGAAACAAAAACCCAACAAAAGAAAGAATAATCTAACAAAACAAATAACCAAAAAATAAAGAATATCATTGAAAACGAAGAAGAAAGTCACTGAAAATGAAGAAAAATCACAGAAAACAAAGAAAATCACCTAAAAAAACAAGAAAATTACCAAAAACTAAAAATCAAAACACAAAAAAATGAAGACAATCATCGAAAACAAAGAAGAAAGTCACCGAAAACAAAAAATATTACAGGAAACAAAAAACCCACCAAAACAAAGAATAAAATAAACAAAAAATAAAGAAAATCATTGAAAACAAAGTAGTCACTGAAAACGAAGAAATATCAGCGAAAACAAAGAATCCCCCCCCAAAAAAACAACAAAATCATCAAAAACAAAGGATAAAGTCACCAAAAACGAAGAAGAAAATGACCAAAAACAAACAAAAAAAAATAAAAATCACCAAAAACAAAGAATAAAATCATCGAAAATGAAGAAGAATATTGCAATATATACTGCAGGGTTAAAAAAAAAATAAATAAATAAAATAAAATATCGCAATGTCAGTTTTTCCCAATATCATGCAGCCCTAGTGAAGACGGTGGCTGTGTGCATCTGTCATTTGGTGAGAACATGATGTATATGTGAAACTGGACTCGCTGTCCAACGTGCAACCGAGTTAATTAAAGCTCATTAATGATGCAGATTAATGTAAAAGTGGTGCGCATCAATTTTCATCATCCTCGTTTCCAGTAAGAGACGCTGCTCTGAGAACTGCGGAGTTATTGTAAAGGAGAAGATGAACTTGAAATGGTCACAGGGAACAAAGTTTAGCTGTTTACATGTTTCATTTGTCTCATTGTCATGTCTAGTGTTTGTCCGTCCTGTTGCTCCTCTGTTCAGTCCAATCAATCAATCAAATTTTATTTAGATAGCACCAAATCAAAACAAAAATTATCTCAAGATGCTTTATATTAGGGCTGCACGATATTAGAAAAGCTGACATTGTGATTTTCTTCTTTGGTTTCTCTGAGTTACTTTATTTTCGGTGATTTTCTTTGTTTTCTCTGATTTTATTCCTTTATCTGGATTTTTATCTTCGTTTGTGGTGATTTTCTTCTTCATTTCCTCTGATTTTTTGTCTTTGTTTTCAGTAATTTTTTTCATTTTAGGTGATTTTCTTCCTTGTTTTTAGTGATTTTCTCCATTTTGTGTAATTTTCTTCTTCATTTTTGGTGATTTTCTTCCTTGTTTTTGGTGATTTTCTCCATTTTATGTAATTTTCTTCTTCATTTTTGGTGATTTTCTCTTGTTCATTGCTCATTTTTAATGTTGTTACCAGCAACTGTGTGTCAGGTACCCTTGAGTTTTGAGTCATTTATACATTGTTATGTGTGAATGTCTGTGGTAGCATATACATATATACACGTATAGTACTATAAGACTAGTACAGTATTTTGTCTTAAATTCTAAATAATTGAGTCAACATACAAACAACTGGATCATTTGAACATTGTTAAGGAACGTTATTCTTAGTAGATGAAACTGGTATTTCTTCAGATAAATGAGAAATATCGCAATATTATCGTTATCGCAATGCTGTACACCCATATCGCATATCCTAAGTTTTGCCAATATTGTGCAGCCTTAGTCCAAATCAATCAAAAACTACAATTCTGGTGCAAAAAAACTGCAGAAAACCCCACTTGGCATTCACTGGAAAGTAAAGTGATTTAGATGAGTGACTCACAGTAAACCCATCTGGGAAACATACACATCCAGTCTGTACGTCCCTCAGTGCCACACCGCCTCTCCGCCCGCACCCCAACATGCTGTCAGCGGGGGATCTGGAAATGGCTGCAGAGGCGGATATCCTAGTGTGTGAAGGCCAGTTCTCGCCGAGGAACACACCTATCGTCTCCATGGAGCTGGGGGTAGACTCCGGTACAGAGGCATCACGGAGGCAGTACAACATAGCTGTGAACACTTCTGACAGCCCCGAGTCTTAATAGTGGGAAATGGCTATCAGAGGGGGAGACGTTTAGTCTTTCCCTGAACGATGCTTCAGCGCTCCCTTGGGCGTTGAATAAGTAGCGATGCCACACTGCCACTGCGGTAAAGAGACACTGACGTGGCTAATGCTGGTGGTGGAGCCTGATGGACTCGGTGGGCGCGTCGGCACGTGTTTGGGTTCGCTAATTGCTCCGGCGCAGGTTGACAGTAGGGTTGTCAGGGCCTGTTAGCTGGAAAGCTTGGCGGAGATACCTGGGAAACAAACTAATTGAGCTCGGAGTTCTTGCTCATTATTGGTTCAGAGAGTATCAGACAGACCCGAGGAGGAGACTGGATCAGTAGAAACACTTAAAGCCTTAGAGGGGAGAAGAATCTGGAGTAGAAAAGTAAGTTAGGGTAGTTCCTACAGCAGGTGTAGTTGGATACGGTGTATGAACAGCTTGTACAGGCCACACAAGCACATGTACCCTGTGATTCCCAGTGGCGGCCAGGCCATTACTTCTCCAAATCTAACCCTTTTTTCCCCCCCTCTGGATCCCTCGTGGTTTTCTGACCTTCACGTTCAGCACAGGAGAGCAGTTAGTGCCTTTTTATTCGGAGCTGGACGATTCATCTAAATGGTTACACATTCGTCAGTGGAAGAAAAGTGCAACATATCCAAGTGATAATCAAAGTGTTTTAGTAATTAAACACTGAATCTGTAGAATAGGTGTAGGCGGTATGGAAGGTGGGGATGTGTCCAAGCTAAGGGCCTGCCGAGGAAAGAAACGTAATGTTAACTAGAGCTGCGCAATATATTGTTTGAGCATCATTATCGCAATGATTTGTTTGCGCAATAGTCCCGTCACAGGTCCTGCAGTGTAGTAGGCAAATCAACTCAACGTATTTTCATCTAATTTTAAGGGAACCTGACACACACTGCACACAGCCATCTACCAATCACAGTCATTCAGTTTGCCGAAACAGACCACACCTCTGCACATGGAGTGAGTCGCTAGTAACAATATTGAGAAATGAACCATGAGCAAGAGAAAATCAATGAAAATGAGGAAGAAAATCAGAGAAAACAAAGAAAATCACCAAAAACAAAGAAGGAAAATCATGAAAAATAAAGAAAAAAATCACTGAATACAAAGAAGAAAATTACAATATATATTGCAGGGTTAAAAAAAAAAAAAATTGCAATTAAAGTTTTTTCCAATATCGTGCAGCCCTAATATTAACCCTTTATAGATGCTTGTCAGTTTATGAAAACACAATGCTCTGGACCGGTGGTTCTCAAACTTTTACAGTAGAGTACCCCATGAAATATACTGTTCTACCCACGTACCCCCAACTCTCACACTTTTGACTAAAAAAATTAGGCAAAATTTGTTCATGTACCATAGATGTCTGTTTTTATTTTCAAAACTTTGTACACAAACAACCTACAGGGTTATTCTAAAAGAATAAAACAATTTAATTGCACAATATGTTAATAAGGAAAAGCAATAGAAAACTGCAGCCAAGTCACAAGTATTCTACTCCTGTTCATTTCCTGTCTTACAAGTGTTCATCAACACGATAAGAGAATTCCTTCCAGACATGAATCAGCATGATGTTGCGCGTGCTACAGGTGGTGGCAAAATTGAATGTAAATATTTTCATGTTACTGTAAATTTTTTACACTAAAGCTGGAGTTGGACGAAGTGTCTGGGGAGAGGAAGACTGGGCATCCCTGCTTAGACTGTTGCCTCCGCGACCTGGTCCCAGATAAGTGGAGGGAGATAAATGTGGGGTTTCCATTGTTTATA
>JAPTGZ010000014.1:9574467-9587663 GCA_029814645.1 Fowleria isostigma
CCCCGCCTTCGCCCTTAAGTAGCTGGGATAGGCTCCATGCGACCCCCGTGACCCTAATGAGGATAAAGCGGGTTCATGAATGAATGAATGAATGAATGAATGTTTCCTTAAAAATCTCAATAACATGAATAACTTGAAATGTCTTACGGAAAACAAATGTAATTTTAACAGTATTCTACCTTAGTATATCAGTTTGTCATTTACACGTGTGCATTACAGCTTACATTACAATTACAAATACACAAAATGTTTAGTATCAGGCAGAATATTGGTAAAATTGCATTTAATTCTCTTAAGACATTTCAGGTCATTCATATTTGTTCAGTTTGACTTTTTTTTGTAAAAGAATAATTTGTTAATGTAAACATTTTAATGTGATTTTACTGTTGTTACACAAAAACAATTGATAAAATCTGCAGTTGTTATTATTTATAGGTTATTAAGATAATATTTTACTGGTCTGACCCATCTGAGATTGAATTGGTCTGTATGTGTCTGTAGGTAGACCCTGAATTAAAATTATTTTTACACCACTGATTGTTAATATCTTCAGTGTAATTTTTGCATTACACTAATTCATCTTACAGGCTGGATTGGATACGTTGGCAGGGCAGATTTAGCCCCTGGGCTGCATGTTCGACGCTTATGTTCAACAACATTAATTCACCAGTAAAACCCATGGAGTTAGATAAATGACAGTGGATGGACACACTTGTTTTACGCTCTATTAATGGTAGATTTTGCAAAAAAACAGAAGTCACTTTTTTCAGATTTCTCAGTTTTTGATATAATAACCCTTAACTTTATTCTGAGCTTTAAAGAACAGCTACGTGATCAGTAAATTAAATACAGGAAAATACCTGATTTTCACTGGAAAAAATGTAAAAAATAGAGGTTAATATTACAAAAAAATGCTGATAAATCAGATTAAATATAAACAGAAAAAATCCTTTGGGAACTGATATAAAAGCAGCACTGGGTCTTTATGGGTTATGGATGTGTTTTAGAGAAATGTAAAGATTCTTAATATGGTAAAATTTAACACTAGACTTTTCGACATTTCTTGAAGAAAATGTAACTTGCTGGATTGTGAACTTGTGGGTAGGTATGATGTAAAAGCAAGAAATAGTATCAAAGACAAACTAGTTATTAAGACCTATATTTATTTTTCTTAAAGTTATGTTGTTGTACATTGTATTTGTATATACAAGTTATTTCTGACATAAACTAACACATTCCTGGAGAGAGGAAAAATACCTGAGTTTTAAAGTTTAAATGAAGTCTCTAGGTGAAAGTATGGTGAAGCATTAGTGGTTGGAAAAAAATCTACTTTGTTGTTCCCACTGAAAACGAATGGAATTTTTGGTTGCGTTTCTGCTCGAAGACCACATAAAATATTGCTATGACATAATGGCATAGATAATCTTTGGACCAAGCTGGACATTTTTTGTATTGACATAATAATTTTAGGATCAATCGTGTGGTAATAGTAGCCAGTTGAAAATTGACCAACTCATTTTGAATGGACAAATTTTGCTGTTTTTTTGCAACTTTAACGAAACTTGTGCATCAAAATGTCAATCCAGATAATAGCACATTGTTCATATTTTTGTAATAATATGTGTTGGTCTATTTCCAACGCTCTGGGCCACATTTTTTGCCAAAGTTTTTTGTATAAGTCATAAGTCAACCTGACAAACAATGATCCCCTGTGCCTTGGGGAATGAATCTGACATATTCTTGTTAAAGAAAAGTTAAAATAAACATAGTTTTTCAGTTCACAGCCATGCCAATATGTGAACCCATGATGAACCACTGCAGTATAGTCACTAGTTTGACCAAATGGGTCAAACTTCCAGCAGTGGAACATGTGGAGGCACTGGAGGTAGATTTGAGAACTAGTTTTCTGATCATCAAGAGTGCTGGTCTAATCTTTAACCAAAGTAATACAAATTTGATCTGTCCGTGGTGGAAGATGAAAAGTTTGGATCTTCCTAAAGTCACTGGAGTCATCCTCTGAGGAACATGAGATATTAATTTGAACCTATCCAAAGGTGTTGAGATTTTTATCTGAGGACCAAAGTGTTGGCCTGAAAGGCTTAGTGCCTCCTGATTGAAAATCAAACAAACTCCCCTGCTGTTCGTTTGCCTTTGAGCCTCACGCCATCTTTCTTTAATCTGTCCTTCTTCTCTGCTTTCCTTGATCACTCATCTTTCTTCTATCTCTCACATTGCCCAGGTTTCATCTTGCTATATCCCTTTAGGGGTTGTGTCCTTGTGTACCAGAGGGAAAAACAAGATGGGAACAAAACAATCTCAATCACGGCAGTCGTGTGTTGTGACTCGTCCAACCCACAGACACAACACAGCATCCAGTCTTCACCACACAACATCCACCAGGCTGAAAAAGGGAGGTCACCCTGAAAAAATAGACTTTTTACATCCACCTCCTGGGATAACAACCAGAACACCAACTCTTATTTTAACATAAAAATCAGACTTATTTTACATGGTTTCTCCAGAACAGCACCACGTCACTCCAATTATTACAAGGTCAAACAACATGAATTTTATTCCCAAATCTAAATGAAATAAGTTCTTCATGGCTTAGATTGGGATGCCATCCTGAAACCAACAAACACAGATGCACAGTAGAAGGGGTACAATCCTGGTTATATTTTGTCTTCGTCTTAACCCATAAAGACCCAGTGCTACTTTTGTGGCAGTTCCAAATGAAATTTTCTCTCTATTTAACCTTTCTTAAATTGTTTATCATTTTTATCAATCAATTTCATTTTTTGTATTTTTATCTGTGTATTTGTCTGTATCTATTTATATTTTATTGTATTTTATTGCTCTTTTGTGAAGCACTTTGTGACCTCTTTTGTCTGTGAAAGGTGCCATATAAATAAACTTTACTTACTTACTTACTTAGTTACTTACGCCAGTGTTAATTTAACACCCACAGTGTCTATATGAGCCTATACTCATATAAAGTGGGCTCATATAGACACTATAAATGTTAAATTAACACTCTGGGTGTTAAATTAACACTGGCATTTTTTACTGTGTATTTATCACCATATATTATCATATTATTCACTGTATTTTGCACTTTTTTTCCCTTGAAAATCTGGTATTTTTCCATATTTAATTCACTAATCATGTAGATCAGCTATGTCCAAAGTCCAGCCAATTGCAGTCTGCAGCCAAATTTCATACAGCCCCCAGCCTCTGTCATAAAATGCATCACTTGTGGAACTGCCAGCATTTATTTTTTTTTCTCAGACAATTATTATTTAATCTCATATGGTCTTCAGATATTAAAATCAGAGGGATTTTGGTAAGAGCTGATTAGATGTGCCAGACATGTATGAAATGAAAAGTATGGCGGAAACCTTCCAGAAAATTGTTAATTTGGATATAATTTTAATGGTTCAAGAATGTCAGGCAAAATGGTTGGCCCTCATACATGTTCACCGCATTGAAAAAGGTTTGGAGACCCCTGATGTAGATGTTCATAAACTCAGATTAAAGTTGATTGTCATAATATCACAAATAGAGAAAATGTGACTTTTTCAGCAAAATCTATCATTAACTGAGCATAAACCAAGTGGTTCCATCCACTGTCATTGGTCCAACTCCATGGGTTTTACTACTGAATAAACTATGTTCAGTGTGAATGTCCAAATGGGTCATATCTGATGTCCATGAAAAGATGAATAACTGTCTTTTACATGAATTATTTACATGTATTGATAGGATAAGTGGATTGACAGGTACGGATGTTTGGGTCTTTATGGATTAAAGTAAGCAACATCGGGTAAAAGGTTTAATATAAAGTAATGGCGTTCACATGCAGTCACTGAAAATATTATTAGACCACCCTGTGTTTTCTTCAATTTCTTGTTCATTTTAATGCCTGGTACTAAAGGTACATTTGTTTGGACAAATATAATGACAACAACAAAAAACACTCATATTTGTTTAATTTCATAGTTGATATATATTCATTTTCCATAATTTTCTTGATAATAACCAAAACCACAGAAGTTCTCACATCAATGTCTGTCATTGTACTGGCAAAACCAGTATTTTTAGACATTCCATGTTTTCTTTTCTGTTTTAGTCACATGATACACACAGGAGTTAGTACTTTATTGCATAACCATTGTTTTTGATGATGGTCTAATAACTTTTTCAGTGACTGTATTTAATAATTGTCCTGTTACTCTCACAGTTTAGATAGACTGCAACAGTATTGGAAAGACTAATGGAGTAATATAGCTACTTGGTAAAAAAGAAAAAAAAAAAAGCAGCCCCACCACATCAGCCACAGACATGGTAGAAATCCACTAAGTGCAATGCTTGTAGGTAATATTCAATTTTCAGTTTTGTTTATTTTTATTTATATAGCCTCCTATTATCGTCACAGTTATTCCAGAGTCAGAGGTTCACAACAAATCCGACCAGACAATTTTCTATGCAGGAAAACCCTTAAAATAAGGATACAGCAATAAATAAATACAATAAATCTAAATACAAAGTGAATATATCAAGCCATAATGATTTCGTACCATGTTATTTGGGTTGATATATTTTCTTTATGACGCTCTCATGAAGAGCAGATCGTGTCATGTCCCTGGAATAAATAATAAAGGCATGTGCGAGGCAGTGAGGCAGACAGACAGCCCCAGATGTTAGAATAAAAGAAAAGTGGGTCAGGTGTCTCGCTGATGCTAACCACACGGCTGCATGACGAGCGAGCAGGCAGCTCGTACTAATCAGGAAACGGCAGTCAAAGAACGGACGGCGATCATTTGTCAACGTCCTTCATGCTTTAATTTAAATGTGAAGACATCGGTTCCACCTGAGGCGGAGCGTTGGGGTGTAAATTTAAAGCATGGCGAGTCTATTGGCTGGGCGTCTTTGTTTGTTTTATTAAAAGGTCATGAGGTCGGGTGCAGAATCGTATCACCTATGTCGCGGTGCAAATTGCTCCCTGGGGTCTTTGTGTCAATACATCATTCCCAGCTCTGAGGGTTATGTACTGTGGACCTTCACAGCTCAGTGATGTTGCACAGACTCATCCATCTAAAACACCATCAATTCATCACCCTTCGTATCTCCCTCACGCGTCCATCCCCCCGTGGGCCGCCGTCACTTTTGCGTCTGATCAAAAGTGACAACAACCGCCGAATACAAACCCTCCTTCAGCCAACACGGGATGATCATGCAAATCTGGATGGTTGCGGCGTGCGTCTCCCTTTCCTGTCGTAAATGGACCATAAAGTGTCCCGCTCGTCAATCATATGAGGATCATTTGACAAAATCATGCAACACGCCCACGTCGGATTAAAGCTCCTTATTGAGGGTAATAACAACAATTATGACTGCAAAGTTAAAGAGTCTCCTTTGTCCTTTGTCCCCCCATAAACCCAATTACACATGAGGTTTACGAACAAAAACACCTTGTATTAGTGTCTTTAAATAGCTTTTACAACAGGTCACTGGCTTTATGACTAACACTCTTATTATTATGACCACCACATGTACAGCTGCTCGGACTTGCATCATTGTTTTACAAGTACAACAAAAGTAATACAAACATGATGCAACAAATACAACATCCAGGCTTATCAGACTGATTTTAACAAGGCTGGAATTTACAGCTTTGGAAAATAATCAATGGGGAAATTTGACAGATAACAGGGGAAACACGAAGGCTACACAATATTGGCTACACTTGCGATATGCAATATGGGTGTACCGCATTGTGATAACGAATATTTCTCATTCACTTAAATAAATACAATTTTCATCTACTACAAAAAATGTTTCTTAACAATGTTAAAATTAACCAATTGTTGTTTGGTGACTCAATTATTTATAATTTGAGACAAATTACTGCAATTACACAGTTCTGTCCAAGAAACCATCCATTTTCCATGGTTTTCTTGATAATAACCAAAATCACATAAGTTCTTACATCAGTAGCTATGGCATTGTACTGACAAAAACAGTGCTTTTAGACATTCCATTTCTCTTTTCTGTCTGTTTTAGTCACATGATACACACAGGAGTTAGGACTTGATTGTATAACCATTGTTTGTGATGACTTTTGATGGTTTAAAATTTTTTTCTGCGACTGTATAAACTAGGGCTGCAACTAACGATGTAATAACTAATCTATTCAGCAGATTAACACAAACGTCTCAATTTGCAAATGAGTTATGTGACAGAGCAGCTGTAAAATCTGTATCACTCTCTGCATGGTGTGTCTTTTTTTCCCTTCTAACTGTCGGAGGTGGTGTGTGTCACTAATAATTACAACCTACACTTGTTATGACTAGAGACTAGCAAGCTGTAGCCTTCAAGTAACTCTGGTTATAGGCTATCAAACTAGTGTTGTATGTATTAGTTTAGTCAACGATAGGTAATGTCAGTCTGTTGGTCGGATAAACAGAGATGTTAGAATTACCACAACAGTGTCTAACTAGCTGACCGGCTGAAATAATTACACAGCCATGGTAGGCTGTCAAAACTTAATGTTCTCGGTTGCCACAGCAGCCCCATTGGCTCAAAAGGTACTGTGCTGTGAGAGTTTGGCCACTTTTTTCTCCATATTCAAGTTGTGTTATATACACGGAACATCCAATACCCTATGTTGGGTCCAAACAGGTAGCTCAATAGGACACCAGTGTCCCAAGCGTCAGCCATGCTGCTCTGTGTTTTCCTCTGTCACACTGAAGTGTGCAGGCATACCAACACTAACGTGACCAAGAGCCAAAGAATCGACTGACAAATTTGTTGCCAACTCTTTTAAGAGTTGATTTGAATCAATTTAGTTTATTCAATGTTGCAGCCCTAAAATAGACTTTAGCTGCCTTACCAGGTATATTAACAGCCACCCATATTTAAGAATTACCTCCACTGTATACACTGCACTAGTCTAATCTGACTTCTCATAGCGTCATAATAAACCAAAATAAATAACCTGCTCACCTGCACAGGAGTGTAACTTACATTTCTTTCTATACACTACATATATACACACTCTGCAGTAACACAGAGCTTTGGTCAGTTGCCAAACTCTAAAGCATGTGTCCTGAGGTGACATTCAGGAATGGTAGACATGTCTTGCACAGCTGGACACTTACACCAGAGTGTGAATCTTAATTAATTGTTAGTTAAGTTAATTGGTTACGGACTGAGGATGCAGACACTTTCATAACAGGCATGCACTATGCTGCATTCATTTGAAAATGCACAAATATACTGAGATAAAGCTGCAGTGTTTGATAGTCTCTTAGCGTCATTGGACAAAAAAATCTATAATTACCCTTCAGCAAAGTGTAATTGAAGTGGGGTCTGAGGGGTCATGAGACTTCTGCATCTATGCATTCCCTGTGTTTTCAGGCTGTGAAAAATCTAGTCCATGACATCAGTCTAATCACGGGTGTTTTCAAACATGCAGGGAGGCTGAATGTGTGATTGATAGACATAATTACTGATCACTGATCAGAATCTATCCACCGTAGCCTGGAGGTAGTTCTACTGTTCTAATCTGTGTCTCAATGGAGAAGCTTAGAAAACTGCTTTCACATTTACATACCAGAGAGAAACAGTGTCACTTTATCCATCTTTTGATTTGGACCAAGAGGTGAGAGCTGCAGAGCAATACCATAGTACTAATGTAAGAACTTATGTGATTTATGTTATTATAAAGAAAACCATGGAAAATGGATAGATATCAAATTTTAAACAAAATCTTTTGAGGTTTTTTTGTTGTTATCATTGTATGTTATATTTGTCCAAACAAATGTACCTTTAGTTGTACCAGGAATTAAAATGTACAGGAAATTGAAGAAAACATAGGGTGGTCTAAGAATTTTTTCCACGACTATATATTTGGGCTCCTCATCCACATGTAAATAGTGTTTAACATAAAAAAACAGGAATTTTGTCCAAAGTTTCTATGTATTCATGAGACAGAAAAAACTAGAGATTGGAAGGGCATGGTCAAGCGGTTAAGTAGGGTAAAAAAATTGTTCAGATGATCATGAGTCAACCTACATTTACCTGGCATGTAAGCGTAACATATAAATGGAAAGGATATTTCTAGTACTTAGAAGCCACGCAAAAACATTTGTCAATTTCAGCCATTTTCACCTAAATCTTTATGAAAAACATCTCAGTTAAGTAGGGTAAAAAAAACACTACATCATAAATTGGCAAATTTTTCAGCATACCAAAACTTGTGGTTTGAGCTACTGGGAATCAGTTCTCAAAAAGAACCGGTTCTTGATTGCCAACAAAACATAGGGTGGTCTAATAATTTTTTCTGTGACTGTAGCTACACCACTGGCACAGTGTTGACCCAGTGTGTACACAGGTCTGGACATAGAAGAATATGTGTTAGCTGTAAGTTACAACATTTACAGAAGCATGTGAACTGAGAAATTAAAGTGTTTTTTTTTCTATGCATGTTCCCCATGAATTCTCTTCCAGGAAGAGAAGTCATTGTCAGAGGTCAGTGGATTTCCAAGTGTACTGGTATGGTTTAAAACACTATAAAAGCCAAAAGTAATGAGGTGTGATGACACCTTGCAGGTCCATCCTCAGGGGATGCATGACCCAGTGACGCATGTCTGACAACAGACTGCAGGTGACTCATGGGAACAAAGACCTTCATCCTGAAGGCTCTAACATGTTCATCCACACCCACTGGGTTCAGACACGAATATTGGGATAAAGCTACACATATTTAGAAATGTGCGTTTAACACTGCTTGTCTGTGCTGTTCCTTCCTCTTGCAACTACCACACAGTGTTGTAATCACCAATTATATCCCAGAATATGACAGACCAGGACTCATGTACTGGTGCTATACCTTGCTCATTATTTTTTTTCAGTGCTACATTATGGTACATAACCCATGCTGATAATGTCTGCTGATGCCGAGAAGAAACACGTTGCATCAGGAGAGGCCTTCTGTGCAGGACATTTTGTTGACATACTGAAGTTACAGGTGGACCTAATAATACTAGCAATGGCTGCGCTCCATTTAGTTTCCAGGCCTGTGCATGTGCTGTGTATGCAAACTCATTGACATAGCTTTATGCTTGATATTTTGCAGGTCCAGCTTCTTTTCAGCTTTGTCTGCCCAATATCACTGTATATTGTAACTTTTGGAAGTTTGAAGATGTCACTAGAGAAACTTTCAGAAGCAAATTGGAAATTATTTTCAACTGAGGGGAAAAAACAATCTTAAGACTCAGCTAAAGTAACCTTCCCAACTTTAGACTCAGGTCAAAAATGCTTTCAAGATACAATATTTGCACAGATATAGACAGAAAACAACTTTAATCCTCAAACTACCATCAATATTGTTAAAATGTGAATAACAGACTCAGCAATAGAAGCAAAGTACACTGGCTATGGATTTTCCTATGGGATTATTGACTCCACAGGAAAGTTTGTTTTCATGCCACTCTCTCTGACAGACAACATATGCAATTACATTTTAACTGAAATTGTTTGTTATCAACATAATGGTACCTAGCATCAAAAATATTGCACTGCACTTGTAGTCTAAAGTAGTTCTGAACATTAAAATAAACTGCTTAATTGACTGACTGCATTGGAGGTTTGGATTTTAGGAAATATACGAGAGCTTTGTTTAACCCGTAGAGACAGAGCACTACTTTTGTGTCAGTTTCCAAATGAAATGTTCACTATATTTAACCTTTTTTAACCTAAACATCCACCATCTACCAAAATCATGTACTGTTTAATACCTATTGATTCACTAACACATGTAAATAATTGGTGTAAAGTACAGTTTGTTGTCTTTTTATGGTCATCAGAAATGACTCATTTGGATGTTCAGAGGCTCCAAAGTCACCATGGAAACACTGTCATCTTCTACAACACTGATTCACTAGTAAAACCCATGGAGTTGGATCAATGAGTGGATGATTGGATCAATCAGTGGATGGACACACTGGGTTTATGTTCAGTCAAAAAGTCATTTTTCTTCAGTTTTCTGTTATTTATATAATCCTCAACTTTACTCTAAACTTTTATGAACATCTACATGATTAGTAAAATAAATGTTGAAAAATAGTTGAGTTTCACTGACAGCCACATACACACACACACGCACACACACACACACACACACACACACACACACACACACACACACACACACGCACACACAAAATACAGAAAATAATATTACAATAAATAGTGATAAACTATTTATGGAAGGTTAAATATAGAGGAAAAATTAATTTGGGAAGTGACACAAATGTCACACTGGGTCCTTATGGGTTAATACAAAAAATCTGCAAAAATGTAATAAAAATTGACTTGCAATCATCCACCCAAACCTCCAGCCTGTTGAGGAAAAGTAAGTATTGCAGCCCTTTTCAATGTGAAATTACATTTCTCCACAAGAAAATCAAGAGACTAGCAATTATGCAGGTAGAATTACATTCATAACAAAATGTAAATGGATTTGGGAGTCACTTATATATTAATGGAACTTCCGAGAGACTGGATTGTTTGAATACTGGAAGAAACAAGCACAAATTCAACCTATAAAAGCCATGGGATGAAAGCCAGAATCTTTAAATGAGGAAATAGTGTTAACCAGACCAACAGAGGCCGTATATACATCAAATATGTCGACTACAAAGTGTAATGCTCCCACTGAAATTACTCTAATTGGACTTTTAATTGCCATTTGGTTAGCTTCCAACCTACAGACTTTCCTGAAACTAATGTACAAATGCACAGGAATCACTGAGTCGGCATTCTATCACACACACACGTACTGTATATAAACAGAATCGGCATTTATTTTCTTCTTCTGTGTGACTTAATGGATAGTGAAAGCAAGGTAAATGGTTTTCCTCTGACAACAGAGGATGCATTAGCTTTCACCATTCGTCACCATTTACAATCCATCCTGCAAACCGAACCAACAGCATCTATCATGGAAGGAGACACCCACAGAACAACAGGAACACCAGGGAGATGATGATTGATTCCAATGGGATACTTCTCAGGAATCCCAGGCAGAAAGAGAGTGAGAGGCTGCAGGTTCAAGGCATTTACCCACAAACTAGAGCTGCACAATATATCGTTTGAGCATCGTCGTCGCAATGTATGTACATGTGTGCAATAGTCACACATCACAGATCCTGCGTCTATGAGGCAAATGAACTCAACTTCTTGTTGTCTAATTTTAAAGGTACCTGACACATACTGTGCAAAGCCAACCACTGAAGCTGACCACGCCCCTGCACATGGAGTGAGTTGCGGGTAACAACATTGAGAAATGAGCAACAAACAAGAGAAAATCACAGAAAAGGATGAAGAAAATCACTGAAAACGAAGAAAATCACTGAAAATGAGGAACAAAATCACCAAAAACAAAGAAAAAAATCACCAAAAACAAGGAAGAAAATCAAAGAAAACAGAAAAAAATCACCGAGAACGAAGAAGAAAATCGCAAAATATATGTCGCAGGGTTAAAAAACATTGCAACGTCTTTTTTTTTCAATATCGCACAAAAAAAGCCACTAAATAATGTCATTAAAAACAGATGGACAAGGCAGTCAGTGTATCAGTATGTTTGCATGTAGGTATGCAAACCTAATTTTAGATAGGGCGGTTAAACAAATTGAGTGCCAGACAAACAACAAGAGTATCATCTCCCCATCCTGCTGCTGACAATCAGGCCTGTGTGATATGAGTGAACTAAAAACAAAACTGCATTAAATAACACATCCATTGATGTCTGCAATTCTCTGAATGTGTCTCAATTTGTGGGATAACCTTGTAGGTCAAACACTGAGAGTTGCTTCTGTCATCTTCTCTCAATTGCCACTTTAAAACTCATATACTCTCATCGCTTCCTCTACTCTTCTGTCTCTTATTTTTTTTTTTTTTATGGCAAATTAAATTTACCCAAGCAGTGCAGTCCTGTATTTCAGTCTGCCAATTCACCCTCTCCCCCTGCTGGGGATAAAAAAAATGAAGAAATCATTTAGTTTTTTTTTTCTATTTTTACTCCCATCGCAGATATGGAGCCCTTACCTCATTACAGAAGGTCAACGCAGGCACCCCATCAGTTGTCAGGAAGCTCTCAAAAAGAGCTTGAAATTGATTCATCACCAGCAGCGCTCTCACAGGCGATCATGTGACAAACATTATGAATAAAAACGCACAGAAGCAAAGTGATGAGGAGAGGGGAAGGTGAAGGCCAACAGTGGAGAGCTCATCATGAGATCTAAATAGTCAGAGGCAGCATGTGTTCTGTCACAATAGTAAGATGCATTAATATCACACTGCAACGCAAATATGGAGAGGAATGAAGAGAATCATCTGAAATAAATGCACAAAAGTCTTCCATTTGTGTCAGGTTTTCGCAGTTATTCCGAGTCTGAAGTCAAATGTAAATGCGGTGTTTCATTCTTTGTAGTGTTAATTAATTCTTTAAAGTGAATATTTCATTAAGCGGCTTGTCATTTACCAAGCAGACCCTCTGAGACCCTTCTTTAGTTAAAATAAATAAAAGATTATATTAGAAATCCTCTCTATTATTCTGAAATGTCATGGCTGAATTTGTTAATATTGAAGTAAGTGAATAGAGGTGATATAGTGATATAGAAAACTTAACCCATACAGACCTAGTGCTACTTTTAGCTCTTTCCCTCTTGGACGCCGACTAGGAACAACCCATATTTATGTTACTAGTTCTAGTCATGGAACATTAAGTTTTTCTGGTATGTTGTTTCTTTTTTCAGTGGCTATTTTTCTGTCACTACTTCGGCAAACTTCAAGAAAAAAACAGGGAAAATTATCCTTATAATCTCTTTTTTTTGTAATAAAATAAATACAACAAAAATAAAACACATTAAAAATACAAAAATGTATAAAAAAAAAAAATTAAAATAGACTAAATTTAAAAATCTAATACAGAAATTAAGAAAAAAAGAAAAAATGTATCATTTAATCCTATTGGTTGGCCTAGTAGAGTGAACAGTTTTAACATTATTATTCCTCTGTTTATCAGTGTTTCAGTAAAACATACAGATCACAACAGATCTACACAAAACAATTAAAAACAGGCACAATATTGGTCAAATTCCATTTATATTTCTTAAGACATTTCATGCTGT